>JAYJLV010091965.1:0-12987 GCA_036873485.1 Torymus texanus | reverse complement strand
AGAGAGATAGAGAGAGAGAGAGAGAGAGAGAGAGAGAGAGAGAGAGAGAGAGAGAGAGAGAGAGAGAGAGAGAGAGGCTTTGAGAGGGAATCCCGCCGAAAATAAATGAGGAACATTAAGGGGGTCAATGAATTTTATATTAACGCCAAGCTGAGAGAGAGAGAGAGAGAGGGATAGCCTCATTTGCATGCGCGCGCAGAGCGGCTCGTTAAGGGCCTCTAGCGTAGCCTGCTAGGCGCTGCTCTTTTTCGGTAGCCTTAAAATTTCTCTCTCACGCCATTATTTTCCCCTTACGTGAGAGAGAGAGAGGAAGAGAGAGAGAGAGAGAGATTGTATAGGTATAATACATATAGAAACGGAAGAATGTCCACGGCGCAAGCGCGGCCTTGCGACTTTGACCCCCTCGCACGCGGGAGGAGCTATATACTCCTGTATATATACGCGCACGCGCAGATGGTGCAACTCGATAAGGGTGTGCGTATATATATACATATATAGTATAAGGGGCGTGCGTAAGGGCGGAGAGTATTTGAGACGTGCGAGTTATGCGCGGGCATTTTGATTTTCGCGCGTGCGCGCGCTACACACGACGAGGGAGAGTCAATTAAGCGATGGTTGACGTAGCGCCCAAGCTCGCGTAAATGCGAACCACTGGAATTTTACCATGCTATCGTGTGTCGATCAACGTGCACGTGTGGCTGTATGTTGGTATTTCTTTTTTTTTTTTTAGTCATTGTCAGTATCCCTGAATTGTTTTTCCATGAATAACTATACGTGTTTTTATACTTTTTTATTAATATTATAGTTTTAGTATATTGTTTTATTACAACATTACTTTAATATTATTTCAATATTATCCGCGAGTATTCCGATACCGTAAAATATGTACCTTTTACAAAAAGCACTGCTTATATGCCTCCCCCTCCTCATGTAAAACAAGCCCGCGGAATCCACTTAGGCAAACATTAATATCTCGGCGACGCATCGAAAAACGCCCAAAATCTCCAAAGGAAACAATGGACTGTATACGCCCGCTCTCTTTCCTCCCCTTTTGAAAGAAAGGGGAGAGAGAAGAAGAAGAAGAAGACGAAGAAGAAGAATGGACGAGAAAGATCTTCCTTGCCGCATATTATAATCCCCGCGAGAGGTCAGTCCCTTCCAGGAGAGATGAGAAAAAACAGCCGCGCGCGCGCGCGTCGCTAATTAGCGGCGTCGTCATTTTAGCTCGTGATGTGTATGGCAAAAAGCGTCGGCGTAATTAGATTAAAGTAGTTGAGAGCCTCTCTCTCTCTCTCTCTCTCTCTCTCTCTCTTGGTCGCTAGTCCCCGAGGAATTTAGACGACGCGCGTTCCGAAAATGCTCTGGAGAAGAAAGGATAATATAGAGGAGAGAGAGAGTGGAAGAAGAAATACATACACGTGGGGTGTATATATATATATATATATATATAGTATAGTAGCTTTGATGACTGCGATTTTGTTGTCTTCGGCAAGACAAAAGAGTGATGGGTATGAGTTTTGAGAATTAAAAGGGACAACGGGGCGACGGTGGTTAATTTAATTAATTTAATTAGTGATTTTTGCGAGCCAAGTTCTGGAGAGTGGTACAACAAAAAAAAAAAAATAAAGAAAAATTCGTCGGAGCCTGTACGATTGTCAAGCAGAGCTGCATCGTAGCTTCGAAAGGTTGTTGTTTTTTATTCGACTGGCATATATATGTCGCAGCTACAATTTTGGATCGGTAGATGACGAGGTTAATTGTATTAATTACAAATTTTTTTCGATCAACTGATTGAGTAATTAAATATATATTTGCTACGGAATTTTCGTGATTAAATCATTATGCACTCGAGTCGATGGTTCTTTGCGCGCGCGGGGACAGATATAAATTTCATCAGGTGATACAATACACACAGTAAATTATTCATTAAATTCTTCTCTTTCACGTTTAATGAATGTATACATAAAAAGGTAATAAGTTCACAACTACACTACCATTTACGGATTATAAACTTTTGGAAAAAAAAGAACCCAGTTATATATACATTTAAACACAGCAATTGCACCGACAAATCACCAAACCTACCATACCCTTTCTCTTTTTCTCTCACTTGCACCGAACCGCATCCCAACCTCATCTTTCTCTCTCTCACCCTATGGCTCCCCGTCGAAAGACTCCAATTAATAAATCTCCAGACTCACTCGTTCCCTCCTCCTCTTTCTCTTTCTCTCTCTATACGCTCTGCGTCTGCGCGGATCGTTTAGCTCGCCGTCCGAGCTCACACATGCGTCTTCATTTAGGTAAATGAAGCCGTTAGCATGCGGACGCGAAATTCGAGTCACCATATGCGCGAGATGAGACCCTGTGTATACGCAAGGAGAGAGAGAGAGAGTTCGGTTCCACTTTCGCGAATTCAAATATGTGTTCTTTTCATTCTCGTATATACCACAGCGATTTGTTCGCATCGGTCGCGTGCACCTTTTTAGGAGCGAGGTGAGGAAGGGACGCGTAAATCAAGCTTAACTACTTGGTTTGGTGTGTGCAGGGTGGTAAGTGAGTATTGAAGGAGGTGCTGATGTTTTTTTTAATTGTAGCGACGGTAATTTTTGGGTCTGTGTAGGTAGAGTATTTAGTTCAGTGCTTGTTATACGGAGGATAAATTCGTTGTTTTAATTTTGGAGTAGAGACATTTAATGTGAAAACTTGTATAGAATATCGAGTTATATATGAATTTGGAAACCCACATGCATCATCAAATATTTCGTTAATATTTATAAGTAAAAGAACGACAAGAGAAGAACTTAATATGCCTTGATTTATAGCCATGCTGACAAAGAAGAAAGATTAAAGAAAATGAAAGGATCGTGCAGTGCCGTATTTCATTTTCGCGAATTCAAATTGACTCGTTAGAGCTTAAGTTTCTTTTATTGAAACGTGTCCTCTATACTTTCCGTGAAATTCGAAAAGAATTTGCTTTATCATCGTAGTTTCTGTTACAATGAAGCAAGTGTATATATATGCTAACACTACAACAATGTTGTAATAACTTTATATCAAAACGTAACTCGAAACAATCTAATATATTTTTCGTTTCTTCCAAAACAGTCGACATGAATTTATATCTTAAATCACACAAAAATTAATCATTAGTATAACGTTTAGAAAAATAGCATTTTAATATAGCCAAGTATATAAAAAGATATGAATACAATATACAAGCAGTCATCCACTTTCTCTATACTACCAACAATAACCACAAACCCTGCAGCAGCCACCAAACAATCGTCAAAACTTTCGAAAACGACAGCGAACCATGTATACGCAGTTGGCAATCTTACTGAAAAAACCACAGAAAAAAATAAATAACAAACCAGCAACAAACCGCTACATATGCGAGATTAGAAACTGCATGTTTCTCGCGACAACTCATGCATACATTATTATATATCCACTACGGATACATACGTGTATGTACATAAATAATATATACAAAAAAAAAGACAACACGTTTGCGTCATCGCCGTCATCCCGCGTACTTCCGTTGTATATATAGATATATATACGTATAGAATATATAGATATATCTGAGTAGCTGACCACTACTGCCGCTCGCGCGCGGGTGAGAGAGAGAGAGAGAGAGAGAGAAATTTACGGCGCCGCGAGCGCTTTATCAGCTTAATGGCTCATTGTCGGTAGGCGCGTACACGAGAAAGAAAGAGAGAGAGAGAGAGAGAGAGAGAGAGAGAGAGGCTTATCCTGCAATTGTCGAAGTGTTAATTGGCCAAGGAGCGCGGGAGGAGATAGCCGTCGTTGTTGTTGTTGTCGTCGTCGTCGCGCGTGCGCGTGGAGTGTAATTATCGCGTCAATTATTTAAGTTGTTAGACGCGCGGTGGTGGTGGAAAAATCGTGTGATTTGTTGGGTATGTCGCTGTCGTGGAGATCTGAGGATGATTGTTTTTAATTGTATGTGTATATGTATGTAAGATTACAATGCGTATATGTGTTATGTAAGATGAACGGTTTTTTTTTGTGACTGTTATAATAATGGTAAGGTTATTTTTAATGCGGGAGTCGCCGATTGTTTGTTTCGCACGGTGTAGGTGTACGAGGTTGTATTGTTAAAAATGTTAAAAATGAATGTGAATGCATGGGTACTTTCAGAGAAGTGCTAATGGACGTTACCATTTAATAAAAGGTTTATACAATTCGAGAAATGCAATTTTTTGTTAAAATGTAGAGTACAATTAAAACAATTATATGTCTGAACGAGAAAGTGGAAAATTTTCGTAATATCAAGATATTCACAGCGAAGAATCATAAGCAACTCATTTATACCTGTACACCACGTCTGAAATTAGGTCGAAAGTTATCATCATCAGGCGTACAATAAAACGTCTCCCCAAAAAAAAAAACCACAAGCTACTACCTAAATCACGAGGCGTACGCACACGCGCAGTGAGCGACACTTTGCTCGGATAATTTTCATCGTAATCTGTCGGATTAACGAGGACTGCTGTGTGCACATATATGTATGTGTGTGTAAGAGGGAAAGAGAGAGAAAGAGTAAAAAGGAAACCTATTTCGGGCGTGGCGCGCGACTAAAATAAAAATCCCCGACCACGCGTGAGCTTTCCTGGGTATTAAGTAAGATTTAATACGAAGCGAGGTGTTGATGTTTTTTTCTTTTTTATATACGTTTAGTGAAAGTGTTAGCTCTGTTTTTTCGAAGTGTTAATGCGGGTGGCGGGGAGTACCCGCGAAGTGTGCGCTAAAGCAATTTTAATCTATGATATAGGGAAAATTTAGTAGAATGTAGATGCGTAAGCGCAAAATAATTATATAAATGAAAGAATGTCTTATTTTTGTATATAAATTTTATAGGTGTATAAGAAACTATTGTGCAGACTAAATAAATGTTAAAATGCATATATTTAAAAATCGTCAAAAGATCGATAAACATTTATATCACTGATTAATTCAATAGCAAACAATAACAATACTATAAAATCCTTATAAACTACATATACCGAACTCACGAGAGATAATTTAGGCGGCAGCAGAGGTCTGCTGTAACAAAATAAACCCGGCAATTTATACGCTACAAATGTCCGACAACCTCGACACATCCGCGCGACGAATCCTATATACAACAAGTCCACGAAAACTCTCTCCCTCTCTTCTCAGCACACGACACCCACGCGCCCGCGTCGTAAAAATAATCCAAACAACGACAAAAAAAAGGCGAAAATCCCTGCGTGACAAAGTGTGCGCGAGTGTCATGCGTGTCTCTCTCTCTCTTCTTACTCTTTCTCTCTCTTACTGCACACAGGCGCTTACTCGTACAAAGGTAATTCGCTATTCACGAAGCTCAAGCGTCGGCTCTCGTCGCGCGTATGAATATGCATTAAGCAGATTTGTCTTTTCAATCTCGAATGCCTGTGGGAATACAAATTACCGCGTAAAAAGGAGCGACGAGAGTAATAACGGCCCACAGACCGCAGAAGTCGCGAGAACCCTTATACCAGTATAGGTATAAGTAGCTATGCAGAAAGAGAAAAAGTAGTCGGAAAACTACCGGTACTTTAGCCAACGATGATGAGCCGTATGACGTTTTGGGGTTACTTCGCAGAAGTAGATGCTACCAGTAGAAGGAGCAGTTTGTCGTTTGAGTGGTAATTCAATTATTAAGGGGAACCACAGGTTCTTTTTTGTCATGGTTCCTAACGAGGCAGTGCGCGAGTGGTTGCCTCAACTAGTCGATTGAATAAGTTTATGATGTAGTGGTTTTTCATGTATAAGTGAAGTGACACGTTAGAGTTGTATTCGAAATCAAAGTTTGGTATTAAGTATTAAAATTAACGTTAGGAAACTATAATTGTTACAATAACGTATACATAAATGTAGAGAAATAAGTTTATCAATAGGTTATAAAAATTTAGGTATATCAAAACATTTAGGTTTGGTATACCTATATTAAAGAACAGTTTTCTCATTAATCTCAAACCATCTTACGCATTCAATTGTCGACCGTTCGCCACACTGTTTTCAACAATTCTTCAATAACGAAAAAAAAAACAATAAAAAGGGTGAAGACGAAAAGTATAAACGAATGTTTAAGCTTATACTTTGTAATAAGCTAACAATCTTCATTTTTTTCGCAAATAAAAGAAGTATATACACTCGCGCGCGCGCAGTTAAGACTTAAAAAGGGTCGCGAATTCTCGGTATTTTATTTTCGACGTCGACTGTACGGGCTAAGTATCCACCGAGTCCGTCCCCCGTGCGCGCACAGGCATGTACATAAGTGCAGGGTTTAAGTGTGCGTCTCTCTCTCTCTCTCTCTCTCTCTCTCTCTATCTCTCTCTGTGTGTTATATGTATATGCTTATACGCCTGAGTTCGAGCGCCAGGGCTTCATTTGAAATTCGCGCCGAAACTGCACGCGCGTCGACCTATTATCCTTTCCTCTCGTTCGTTCGGTCCTCTCTCTCTCTCTTTCTCTTCGTTACGTTTTTTGCTCGAAAAATCGAAATAACTGCCGACTATTTATGCTAATTGAATAGCGAAATCTCGTAAAGCCGCGTTAATAAGTGACGTTATTACGGAGGAACGAGAGCCAAGCGGTGCGCGCATTTGCAATTTTGTTTTTTCCTTTTTTTCGACCCTGCTATACATGCGTTTATGTTTATTTATCGGCGCCGGATATATTTTTACTGTTAACTCAATAACGCGAGCACGCCTGTAAGCGAGTTAATAAATATTTCCAGTTTACTGCCTCATTCTCTGCTGCTACTCTTTTCCTGTTTGAACTTTCTTTTTTTATGAAAAAATTTTTAGTTTTCTTTACACTATTGTAAATAATAATAAACACTCATTGCAAATAATAATTTTTTCATATATCTTATATCTATTGGTTTACATAATTAATAATGAAAAAATATTTTTCACATTTACATCGTCGAATAACCGAAAAAGTAATATCGGCAAATATATATTTTGGTTCCTCATTTATACACAACTTATACACATAATATAGAAACAGCGTCTATTCCTTCCCATGAGAGTCTTTCTCTCCTTTACGCGTGTGTTCCTCCGCGCCTCACAACGGTCCACACTCGCTCCTTTCTTTTGGGGCGCGACGACGCGACGCGTCGTGTCTACGAGTTGGCCGCTGCATTCTATTAGCTCTACCCCCTGGTCTCCACCTCTTTCTCCTCTTCTCGTCGTCGTCGTCGTCGTCGTCGTAGCTCGGGGGTCTATTTATATCCGGCCTGAGAGGGACGAAAGCAAGAGAGAGAGAGAGAGCCGAAAGAGCCACAAAAAGAGTATTAGCGACGCGAGGAGGAGTAAGAGAGAATGGAAAAGGAGGAGTCAAAGGGTTATGTATGTGTGTGTGTGTGTGTGTGTGTGTGTGTGGTTGTATGGTGGTGGTTGTTGCGGGTTTATATATATATATATATATATACAGACACACACACGGTTGATGAAAAATTGAGGTAGTTGCGTCATTTTGTATATGATGACTGATGAGAATTGAGATGGTTACGCGCGTGAAATTGTGATGAATCTAATAGATAGATATACTTGAAATTCTAAGAAAAATAGTTTGAATGATTTTAATTATATCCTAAAATAATGTGAAATTTTTTATTTGCAGTATATGTATATATATATATATATATATATATATATATATACCATAACCACTTTGAACACGATAAATGACATAGAATTACTTCGAGTTACTTATCTTCGACGGAGCTTGAAAATATTTTGCCTTTTTTAATAAATAACTTTGCCATCAAATTGCCGATCTTAATTGTTTTCGAAGTTTACATATGGACAAGTATATACTCATTAAATTATTTTATATTAATTAGACGTCTGTAGTTTGAAGCTTTAGCCTCGAGAGACGCAGAGAGTGAGAGAGCGAAAGAAAGAGGAAAAAATCGCGTAAAAGAGGCAAGCCAATGTAAAACCCACAAAATTTCGCGGGCAAAAATTGAACCCCCGAGACGGTTGACAGGTGCCTTTACGCCCAATTACATCCCAGGCTCAGAAATTACACCGGTCAAGAGAGAGACACACAATAATTTTTGCATAATTTCGGCAAAATTATACAATTCCTTCGTCTTCCCTACTTTACTCTCTTTTTCTCTCTCTCTCTCTCTTTCTCTTGAGAACTGGCAAGAGAAGGAGAGAGAGCAGTGAGCATGGAAGAGAAAAAAATCGAGTAAACGAGAAGAGGAGAACGCAGCGCGCGCGACAAGGCGCCGATTCCCAGCGCCGAGTGTCCGTGCGCACATGTTTCTCTCTCTCTCTTTCCTCTACTCGGACTCTCTCTCTCTCTCTCGCCAAATTGGCCGTTTGTCTTTCCCGCTTTTTATTTCACGCGATAAATTTGAAATTTGCACGCGGTCGGATTCTTGTTTTTCTTTTTTTTTTATTTAAAAGCTACTTCAAAGGGAGAGTCACTCGCTCTCTCTCGCGCGCACGAGGTTTAATTGTCGAGGGAGTCTTACAACTAACCGAATCCTTAAAACCCTAATTTATTGGCTCGCAGCCCGGGGGTAATTGTGGGCATTGTAACGGGAAAAGATTCATGAGGTTTAATGAAGGTAAGGAAGAGGGCGAAGGTGTGTTAGCATGGATTCCTAATTTACAAAACTTTTTCCGACGGTTATGTTACCTTAAACTTACTAATTTATAGGATTTCTATCGTGAGTATGCGCTTTGGAAACAATTTTTGTTTTTAATGTTTTGCATTTCTCTTTATATATAAAGTAACCATGTTGAAAAAAAAAAACAAAATAGTTGACTTTTTGAAATTTTCAAAAACTTTAAATATATTCCTTGATTTACACTAGTTATGAAAAGTATTTCAGCATAATGTTTTACTAAAGTATCAAGTCAATGACTGGGTATAAAAATAGTAACGAACAAACACAAACTATCGAAATATGAATGAATTTCATGTCATTGATATAGATCATTCGAAAAAGGAAGGAAAACAAACTATCGGTAAAGTCGGAAACGTGATTAATGAACTGTAACGCTAGTTTCTGCTGATTTGCTTCACACGAGACCGAAATTACAGCTCGACGAAAATATATTTTTCAAGGCAAATCGTGTTGCAGCTGCACGTGAGTTGTGCCAAGCTTATAATATACGCATGTGCGTACATTCGCAGGTATATACATTTAGAAACGAGTTCACGTTTTGTCAAGTTCCCTCTCTCTTGCCTTGTCGAGTGTCCAGAAGTGGGCGGTATTATTAGCGGCGTTCTCGTAAACTCTGAAATTGGTTCGTTGCACTCTATTACCCCAACGCGGGTCTCTGTGATGAGCTACTTGAATGAGTAGCGCGTATATAGTTTCGACATTTTAAAAACGCGCTATTTCAATATGTATGTTGTTATTTCGAAATATTTTTATGCTGTTTGTTATTTTTTTCTTAAATGTCATTGCAAAACTAGGGTATAACACATAACTTGAGATGCAAACTGTCGTCGCGGCGAATTACATAAAAAAGAATCGACGTAATATGCTTTTTCTTTTATTTTGTTTTGCAATAATGCAATAATCGCAATACATTAGATGGATTGACTTCAAGATCATCTATTTCTTTTTTTTTCTCTGAAGGATAATAACGACGGATAAGTCTTTCGAAAGTAAATTATGACCAGCCATAAGGTAATCACGTCCGATCAAGTTAGTATCTAATTAACCTTTTCCTGCATAGATTATTTTCCGTTGCGGTATAAAAAAATAAAAAGGTATCCGGTTTTGCCATACGGACAATCCCCGCAATCAATTTCAATTATCTTTGTTACAGAAATGTTTATTACATTTTTTTTGGTAAGTTTCAATTAACACGAGGAAGTTAACGAAAATTAACGTGTAATATGCGGTACTCGTTTGTTCTAGTTCGGAAAATTAATAATATAACTATTTAATTTTACAAAAGTTAATTAGCTTTTTAAAGTAAGTAGAAGTAAAAGTAGCCTTTCGTAGGAAAAGCGGTGGCTCAATATCCAACAACGAGTAAATTACTAAACTTCTTTGTAGAATACAGGAAACACTTTATCAATTTTTATGTAACCATATATGTTTTCTAAAACTTTAAATAACATGTATTTTTCTAAAACAAATGGTTCTTTATTATTATAAACGTCTCTAAATACCAAAATGCTAATCAAAAACTGCACCACACCATCACCTATAAACAACATCACCCTGAAAAAAAAAAAAATTAAACCCACACAGAGCAGCCGGCCGTCATTTCTCAAATTCCATCGGTCCCATAACTCCGTCCACTCCCTACGCATATCCATCACCGACTACATAAACAACAAAGTCCGCGACCTGTCCGCAAAGAAAGAGAAAGACAAAAAACTCGTATACAGTTCGCTCGTAAAAATGTCCTTATGTGCACCATCCATTTACAATATCAATGATTCGGCGCGAACGCGCGTGAATGAAAAGCAATAGCCGCGCGGTAGTCACGCTCCAGTAGCACAGGTAATCGGTCCTCTCTCTCTCTAACATATATATATATATATATAAAAACCCATACACACGATCTGTCTCTATGAATCTTTTCGCCGCGGTCGCTCGTAAATTTTAAATTACCTGTGCGCGAATGCGCGTGCGCAATATAATTAGTATTTGGCAACAACTGTGAATGTGGCGATTTATTCGTCTTTGTCTGTATGTTTTGACACGTTTTTACTGGTATACATAAGTCGAAAAGTAGAGGAATTGATTATTTATTCTATATCCTACTGAGAGAGAGAGAGAGAGAGAGAGAGAGAGAGAGAGTGAGTGTCGATTTTCAAAGAGTCATTCTGAATTTTCGAGTGACTTGTACATCCGGCCATGCATGAGCTCTTAATACACGTTATATATACATATAAACATGTCGGTTGAAAGCGATGAAGGCGGAACAAGATATCAAGTTGAAATCTTCATGTGTAGCGATGACGAATGCGAATATCTCTAAGGCTTATCCTCTTTAACAAACGTATACAAACACGATAATCGGACATGTTTCTTTGTAATAAGATCGACCATTTAATTTTAATAAACTTATATCGATATATATATATATATATATATTATATTCGTATTCATACTTTTTGTATAAGTAGCATGATGTCATGGTGTACAATGTTAGAGAAAAAAAAAGTTTAATAACTCTGGTTCACGCTAACTAGCTGTACGAAGACAAACGATAGAGAAGGTCGACGAATCAAAACAATAGAGTTAGAATATATTGTCGAGGCCGAATGATGGTACATTTAAATGTCTTGAAAGAGAGACATATTACATGCGTTTTGAAATCGGTAAAAAAAGTTATCTTATACTTAATAAACGCACTTATTGTAACGTAACAGATGATAACCCCTTTTTTATATAAAAGGCGCTCCACGTAATTGATATAAAAAAAAAACATTCGATATATATCTTAATCTTAAAACAGTATACATATATACAAAAGTGTAAAAACATGCGCAAGCTAAAGCAAAGCAAACTTGACCGCGCATACATAGCATATATGTATAACCGTGAATTTCCATTTATCCCGAATAGCGAAAACTGTAATCCAGTGTCAAGTCTAGTAAATCACCGACTCTCGCACTCCAATTAACCATAACGGTCCTCAAAATTCCACATCCCTTCGCATCTACAGCTCAATCTCTTTCCCTCAGCGCGAACTAATGACGAAAATCGGCTATCTCTCTCTTTCTCTCTCGCGCCTACGAGGATTAATCCGTATCGGTTTATTTTCTCACTTCCTTCATCAATATTCACCTTTCGCAATTTTTCACCCCTATCTCCCTCTCTCTCTCTCTCTCTCTCTCTATACCCACACATACATATAACACACGTACGTATATACAACCTACATCTATCTCTATTTGTATATATCCGCACGACGGCGGCAGCGGCGGCACGGTGTAGATATCGCTTGGCTCCATCTCCGTGTCTTTTCGCACGCGATAGATCGCCCAGCAGCAGCAGCAGCAACAGCAACAGTATACGAGGTATATATAGAGGCTCGCGGCCGATGCGTATCGCGCGCGCGAGCTGCGACTGCGAAGTAGCAAACGCGAGGTGCAGATAAGACTGTATAGTGTAGGTACATACAATGTGGAGAGAGAAAGAGAGAGAGAGAGAGAGAGAGAGAGAGAGAGAGAGAGAGAGAGAGAGACAGAGAGAGGGAGAGAGGGAGAGAGAGTTTGTTTGTAGAGAGCCTCAGATGAGAGTGTAATGATTTCCTCAATTACGAGTGTGTTGAGCGAGCTAGTGAGTAGGGAATTTAGCTCGCTGTATTTGAAGGTGTAGTACAGGTGAGATTTACATGTGGTTATAGACACGCGACTGGTTGTTTCTTTATTTTCTTTTTTTTCGGGTGTAGTATGTAGTATTGAGCTGGAATGGTATAAAAATAACGATGATTTCCTCTTTTCTTTGGTAATGAGGTTTAACTCATATACATCTGGTGGTTATAGTCAAGTTTTCCGTATAGGTACGTATTTCGTAAGCAATGTGCACGATCTTGGATGAAAAATTATACAGCGAGAATTTAGAATGCGATTCGCGCGCATTTATATATACGGGATTTAAGCGCATGACGCGCGATATTCATAAACTTCAGCGTTCATCTTATATACTTATGGTGTTAGATCTAGGAATGCTGAAATTTATGAAGAGGAAGATGCAGCGTATATACGCGACGACGATGAAAATAACTTTTGTTAATGACATATATATATATACGCGGTCATTAACAATGTACCGTATACGAGCTGTCGGAAGTATAAGTAGACTATATAGCTTTCAGAATTAGTGAGTAATCTAATTAGAAGAATATTATTATTATATGTCAATAATCACATAAAAATTTTCGCTACCGCAACTTTCTCCCACGAATCAACGTGAACAATAGACCCGAAAGGATCCGCGCATGTATATCGAGAACCGCG
>JAYJLV010091954.1:0-12988 GCA_036873485.1 Torymus texanus | reverse complement strand
AAAAAAAAAAAAAAAAAAAAAAAAAAAAAAAAAAAAAAAAAAAAAAAAAAAAAAAAAAAAAAAAAAAAAAAAAAGAAGCAGTGGAAAAATGGCGCTGATCTTGACCCAGATTGACCGTCGATGGAGGCGGCAGCAGAGGTCAGAAGCGAAGGCGTGCGCGCGAGCGCGACCGTATATTCGTGATCAGTATATGGCAAGTTCATTTTTCATCCATGTATCGTACACACACATATACACACACACACACACACATTCAAACACATAGTTCGCGCGTGAAATATCCACTAGTTCATGGAATCTTTATTAAAAAGCATTTAATAAGGGACAACCGCGATCCTATGAACAGCGTATACCGATGGGATTCACGCGAACGCGCCTCTTTTTAATGAGTTATATATCGAGCATATATAGCCACCGCTGTTTGCTGACGTCGTGCTTACGTATGTACACGCGTGTGTGTATAGTACGTATAAGAGGAATGAGCGCCTAATGCTTTATTCCGGTTTCCATGTGAATGAGGATAAAGCTCTGGGACACTCGCTGTGTGTGTGTGTGTGCGTGCGTGTGTGTGTGTGTGTGTGTGTGTGTGTGTGTGTCTGTGTGTGTGTGTGTGTGTGTGTGTGTGTGTGTGTATATTAGGTCACGGCAATGGCGGCGAAAAAATATATCGGCAAGGAAATTTCTATCGTGGATGTAGTAGTCTTTCGCGGGATTTCGTAGTACCCACGCGTGTATTCAAGATAGCAGGATTTTTATTTTGTGCGCGACTTGGAGCAGTTACGCGATTCTCCACCCCCTCACCACCGACCGTTACTTTATGCAAAACATTGCAACCGTGAGCATCGATATTCGCGCGACTGTATGTGTGCGTGTGTGTGTGTGTGTGTGTGTGTGTGTGTGTGTGTGTGACTACATGCGCGTATTTAAACATGAACACATAGAGACATACACATTCATGTATATAACGCGCGCAGGGAAAGCTACATGCTATATACAACGTATCGAATCGAGTGAATAGCTCGGCTGTGCGTCGTCGTCGTGTATACGGAATATAATCGAGGAGTGCCGAGGCTACTTTGCTGAAAGTAGCAAAAGTTTTTCCTTATCGCTCGACTGTTTGGTTGGTTATAACGTTGCTCGTCGTTTTCCCCTCTCTCTCATATCCTTTTTCACAAGAGTTCCAATCCAATTTAATCCAATTCTCTCGCGTCCTCTCTACCCTCCGCTGCATCATCGCTCTCTTCTTTTCTCTCCTATAGTGACTTTCTCTCTCTCTCGCCTTCTTAACTCTGTCTCCTTTTTATGCATCTCTCCCTCTCGCCCCCTCCCGATATTTCATCCACTTTTTCATTCTCTCGTAAAATTTTTCCATTCGCTTTGCAAACCAAAACAAGAATATTTATGTATAGGGAGAAAGAAAGAAAGAGAGAGAGAGAGAGAGAGAGAAAAGCGATGTCGACACTCTGACGGTTGTAAGGTTCGCGCGTGTAACCCGCATGGACAGACGAGGATAATACTGCGGGTTCTTCGTCGATTTGTTTTTCCGCGTGTATATGTGTATATATTTCCTCTCTTCCTCTCCCTCATCACAACACTTCCCGTCGTCGTCCTTCTACAGGCCTCATTTTTCCTCTCCCCGCTCGCATTCTCTGCGGTGGCATTTCCATCAACTCTCTTTTCCTCTCTCTCTATCCTCATGTGTACATTTAGTTATATATGTGTACATATATATCTGTGTGTACGTATATGTGAGCCCATTTCCCAATAGTTGATTTCGAAGTCTTTTCTCGTTTGCTTAATTACACAGCGGTTTCCAGAAAATTTGTGACCGCGGCGAAATATATGTGTGTGTGTGTGTGTGTGTGTGTGTGTGTGTGTACGCATGCCTTCCCCTCATTCTCGTACCCTCCCCCAAATTATTCCTCCCCTCTAGCACGAATGTCCGTGCGGCATTTCTTTCCCTCACCCCCTATATTCACATATATAGATATACTCTTTTGTGTGTTCGCTAACTGAAGCACGTGTACTTTGTATTCCGTGATGCGGAGATAAGCTCCGTTCGCGATGAGAAAAATAAGAACGGAAGAAAGCGCGCACGCGCGCTAAGATTTTGTCGCCCTCCCCTTTGAACGAAGAAATTTCTTAATCAAGGATAGGCGACAAGCGCTTCAAGGGAAAGAAATCCGTCTCTCGTCGACCTTCGTCGTTTTTACAAGATCGTTAAACAGAATAAACCATTCGCAAATCATGTAAGCAATTAGGTTGATATAAAAAAAAAAAGAGAAATTATAATATTTACAAGTATCGTTTTAACGATGTTACATATATATATATATATATATATCTTTTGCTTTAAATTATTTTTAATGTTAAAAGCATTTTATAAATTATAACGTACGTGAATATTGATGAAAAAAATTATTGTAAGTTATTTTCCTCTTTTGCGGAGACCTGGAGATACGTTTTAATTATCACTGTAAAAAATTTGCACATGAATTTTCATGCAAATGTACTGGAAGCAAAAATTATGAGGGAGCTTGAAAAAACTTTAATGTCCGTCATGAAATTTAAGGTACACGTTGTTCAAATTTAATGCAAATATACGTTAAATTTTATGCTTAATATTCCCGTTTAATTTTATGCAATCACTGAAATTTGAATCCAATCCATGAAATTTAAGCTACACGATGTTGAAATTTCATGTAGTCACACATGAAATTTTATACACACTGTCACTTATTGAATTAAATTTGATGTATTGTATGTAAAATTTCATCAATCTAATGTTCGTTAGTTGAATAACTTATTCATTGGGTGTAATGAAATTTAATGTAAATTATATTAAATTCGATTTACTCTAATATTAATTTTCATGTTCCTGTGCTGTAATATTTAGAGAGGTTTATGTTGAGATTTATGAACATTACATTAATTTTAATTTACACATGTAATTTTAATGGGATCTGAACATTTAAGTACAAGTACATCAAATTTCATGTACGGAGGCAAGAACATTTATGTAGACGCTTTAAATATAATGTAAAGATACTTCAAATTTCATATTTTTCTAAAGAAATCTATTTTTTGTTACAAGTTCATTAAATTCATTTGTAACTTAAAAGTACATTAAATTTGCGGTCATTATTTACAGTGTATTTAATGGAGGCAATGGAGTCTTCGAAGCAGATCTATATAAAAGAATGTTCCTTCTTTTTAAAACAAGAATATTGTAACTTTTAATATACAGGAACATTTCATTTACTTATGTCCTTAACGATATTTTAGACTTTTTTTTGTTGTATTTCATACTTCTTTGGTATATATTTTACTTATTCCTCAAAGCAATCGAACTATTTGTAAGCTTTTTAAATATTTTTTATTACGCAAAATTATATTACTTGGTCGTGTCAGTATATCTTTTTTTCTTATGTGAGCGTGAATCAGTGAGTTTTTTCCGCGGTTATACAGTCGTCGATTAATGAAATTTAGCGCTTCATCGGTTATACTTACACAACGTGAGCGATACGAGTATATTTTTTGAAAAAAAGCCTTTCAAAACTTTATTTTTCTACTTTTTTAGCTTTGCATTTTTTAAGATGATAATATATTACATGATGTGCCCGGTTTTTTAGCGCCTGGCCGATCGAAGGAGAATTTTAAATTGTTTTCATTTAGTTGATCGTTTGTTTTTTGTTTAAGATTCTATAGAAAAACTTTAATTACGCGATGTTCCACTGTTTTACCGCTTTTTTTTTATTCTTTCAATTTTTTATCAGCAAAGTATTCTAAATATTACGTCGCGTGCATTCGCGGCGATTATATAGCGGAGATGACTTCGCTATTGTGTGTATACGTGTGTGTGTATGCGTATGACAGTGTATACATATAAACTTTTTCGCTCGAGGTGAAAAATATGCTCCTCGTCTCGTTTCGTGTCGCAAGTACACATTATATATACACACAAACACATATTAGTGCGGGGCACATATTATATAGCACGTGAACAACGCATTGCCGAAGTATATTACAAGAAGTACTACACCAAAGCGTCGTGAGAGACGTTGCTTCTTCGACGCTGCTCGTGCGCGCGCGAATCGCGATTTAATGGAGAAACGGATAGATAGAGCGAGAGCGACTACTCGTCGTTATTGATTCCGTCTTCTC
Organism: Torymus texanus; assembly: GCA_036873485.1. NCBI lineage: Eukaryota > Metazoa > Arthropoda > Insecta > Hymenoptera > Torymidae > Torymus > Torymus texanus. Next base: position 8,824 of record JAYJLV010091954.1, on the reverse strand, counting down.
CTTCTCTCTCTCCCTCTCTCTCTCTCTCTCTCTCTCTCTCTCTCTCTCTCTTTCGTCCGTGTTCGCCGACACACCGAATATTCCCCGCGACGTGAAGAATAGTTTTTATCGATTTTGGCACGTCTCCAAATTAAATTCGGATTTTGAGCCATAATTTTGTGGCGTAATTGGTTCTTTCAGGGGAGGAAATGGGAAGGAGTGAGGTAAAGGAGCTAGGTAGGTAGGTTAGGCGAGCTGGTAAACGTGGCACTCGCTCGCCGTTAAGTGTCGGGAGGTTATATGTGACATTATCTATTATGATGTAAGCATTTTTCCCCACATTCACGCTCGTCGATGATTTGCTACAATCGTAATTTTTGCCTTCGCGAGCTTTTCTATATATGTAGGATGTCTATATGTAGATGCAATGTCCACGGAAGACACCTCTTTTTTTCTCTCTCTAATTTACGGTTACAGCCTAAAATAAGCGAGTGGTCTATGGTTGCCGATATAACCTTGTCTAACGTATGTGCTGCGTGTAAATTATATGCGCCTTCTCCGCTATTCTCAATTAATTTGGACATACCTTCTCCCGATTTTCATATACGCTCATGAAACGGAACTGTTACAGTATGTATACTGGGAAACTATATATAAGATTTTTTTTTCATCTTCTGATGTACTTATGAGAATGGGATTGTTAACGTGTTTATAGTGAACTTTCGGTTGTTTTTTTTCAAAACGGCCAACGGAAATATCACAAACGGAAAGGTATTATACTCGAACCAGCGATCGATCTTTGAGGATTAAGTTTTTAACGTATTGAGCTAAAAATAACTTGAATCCTAAAATATTTTAAAAATTGTTCTGCAAGACTATAAAACTAGCAAATCTATATATGTTGCATTTTTTTTAATTACTATATAGCAAAAATTTTCTATTTTCAAATCTATACTTTAGCTTATCGTAGGTACTCCAACACAATCTGTACATGTTTCTAGTTAAACTAATAGAAGACCATTTTGGGTAAATGCATCACTTAATGAAAACTTGAATATCTTAAAATTAAAAGGAAATTTCAAATGAACAGTATATGTGGAGTTGTAGGATTTTTTTTTATTTCAAAATATTCATACCGTTATGTAAATAATTGTAAATGCCAAAATAATACGAACTCTCAACTTTGGTGAAAAGGTACTACGGCGTATATAATATGCTAGAGTTTAACTAAGTTACCTTTCAGTCATAGACAGCTGTTGTCTGCTATTTTATAAGAATGTGTATTATAACATAGTTACGATACTATAGTACTTTTTCACTCAAGTTCACGCCCCATATAATAAGAGTTTCAAATAGTTGCTCAAGTACATTAAAGTCATTAAACAATTATTTATAAAGTTACGCAAGAGAGTTCGACGTTCTTTTCGAAATGCTCGATATAAATGCAGTTCTCGCTTATTACGTCATCGTTCGTTATTCTTAAAAAAGTAAAGCCATTCTCGTTAGACTATTCTAAAAAGGTATTTCATATATATCCCACTTATACACAAATACCGATATCTTCCGTAAAAATAATTTCTCGGGCAGATTTTACAAAAATGTTATACACACCCACATACACAGTGTCCCATACATATATTAATTCACCCTTAGACTGAAAAAGGTTAAAAATATATTTTCAAAATTCGTCCATCACCTTTTATTTATTTATTTATTATTTTTTGTTTTATTTTCTCTCTCTCTCTCTCTCTAAACTTTACAAAGCACAAAGTCTCGGTTGTAAATTGCAACGCGCGCGCGACCTCCCCTCCCTATATAACCATTTACCATATCTCGTACCTCGTGCGCTAAAAATCTCGACTAATTAGGTACATAAATCCAAGTCATCCATTGACTGATGCATCTACCCCCGGGTGTAGGTATTGTATACGCGCACGTGAACAACTCTCCAGCCGCTATTATACTATAGAAGGAGAACGGACAGCGAATGTTCATTTTTTTTCTTCTTTTCTCTTATTTATTTTTTTTTTTGTTTGCTGCTGCTGTTGCTGCTTACGGAACGTGTGCGACATGAAACGTCCGACCATACGGGGGGGGGGGAAATGCACATGCGGGGTCGTACAGGAGAGTGTACGAGAGAACGTTTCGATTCATTCTCTTCTTCTCTCTCTTGTCGAGCCACACGTGGATGCGTGTGTGTGTGTGTGTGTGTGTGTGTGGACGTTTAGGCAAACTGAGCCGGCAGTGTGTATATAATTATTCGCTCGGTGATTTACTTTAATATTTTCTTGCCGTTATCTTGTCGCTTCTCCTCCTATGTCGATATAATTTAGACTATACCTATTCTCATCATTTGGTATATATATAACTTACATTCTCGCAACGAAACAAACGAAACAGCTGTATACAGTATATATAATATATTTATATATATATTTGTATAACGCGTGTTCACTAGTATATATGATATAATAGGTGTTCTCGCCTCTTTGCGCTCGCGCAGTTTCCCTTGTAAATATATTTATAATAATAATTAATTTGTGTCTGAATGTGTGTTGTATGTATAATATATATATATAACGCGTGGTGAGAGCTGGCAGACTCTTTGAGAGTGGCTGTTCTCTTGACTCGCTCGCTCGATAATAGAAAGAAGAAGAAGAATAAAGGAAAGAACGCATATATGATGAGAGTATAATAAGAGAGCGAAAAGTATATAGAGAATGATTGAGTGAGTGAGAGAAAGAGAGAGAGCGCACTTCATACGGAGTCCAGCGGGCGCGTCGCGCATGTCGATGTCGTCGTCGCCGTCATAGCGTCGCGCGCGTACACGTAGTAGTGGTCCTTGCCCAGGATTGAGGGCTGCCACCACCGCGACGCCGGCGCGGCTAGTCACTTGTACGCTTGCTGCTGTTGGTGCTGCTGTTGCTCCTGTCGCGTTCTCCTCCGCCGCCTGCGGCGGCCTTCACTGGTCCTTCGGAAGCAGCTGCTACCCTGGCGTAAGAGCGTCCATAGTCAGGTCTGTCGTCTGCCAACCTGCTGCTGTTGCTGTGACGTCGCTGTCGTCGTCCCCGTCGTCGGTGGCTGCGTCGTTGCCATTGCAGCCGCTGACGCCGCGTTGGCGTTGGGATTGGACGTCGTGGCTGAGTTGCCACTGCCATTGGAGAAGAGCATCCGCCTGTTGAACTCTCGCATCTCGTAGTTGTTGTTGCCGTTGCTCTTCTCCCGGTTGCCCCCCGCGGCGGCTGCGGCACTGGCGCTCGTCGCGTGGTGCTGAGCCGGGGGTGTCGACTCCTCGAGGATGAGCGCGCAGTGGCTGTTGGTGTCGCTGTCGGCGCCGCCGTCCTGCAGGCTACTCGCTAGCAGCGGATGCTTGCTATTCGTGCAGTCGTCCGTTTGCACGTACAATGACGTCGTGCCTGTAAGAATAGTCACATGTTTATAAGTTAGTTGATGCGATTCTTATTAAAATTTTTAATCCTCGTAGTTTTTAACCGTCGACGGGAAATAAAGTTCTAATAAAGTCTGGTAAATAGTAAGATGAAGTTATGTCAAGAAAATCAATGACTTTTTAAAAATAAAATTCAATATTTTTATGATCATTCATGTTGGCAAAGAAACCAAATTAAACCCGAGTATTTACTCCAAGCGACGATGTAAGTAGTTACAGGCAAGTTTGGTCAGACATCGTTTTTGGATATAGGATTTCTATGTACTTTCTCTTCCTGATATACGATCGCGCTTCTAATTAAACCCACGTATTGTTATTAAGTATTATAATTTCATTCTATTTTTGTTTTATTTTTATTATATTTCGCGTTTTTCTCTTCGCAGTATTTGTAACCTAAACTGTAGTTATTCGTTTTCTTTCAAAAAGATGATATTCCTCTGCAAGTTTTTCTGAGGAAAAATTCAACAACATGAAATACTTCCTTATGTATTATGTGCGGCTTTCACAAACACCGCATTTTTATCGTCCCATGCACGTGTTGGCGTTTTTGCATTCATTTAATATCAAATCTATATATGTAAATGTTAAGTCATAAAAGATGAATCAATGGAAATGACATATTACTGCAGCGAGAATCGCATTTCCATATCGAAATATATTTTTCAGAATAAATATGGCTAAACATATTTATGGTAATTTTTTATTAAATCACAACCTATACTAAAACATAATAAATTTTTATATTTCAAAATTTATTCTTGATCCGAGATATACTAATTGTAAGTAAATACTTTTGAAAGTAAACATATTAAATTACAGCTTTTTTATGAAAGCTTGTAAGTTTCATGCTCTTCTCAGCTTTAGAATGTTTTGCAGCTGGTAAGGAGAATTCACAGCTTTTGGGAAACGGATTATGTCCGGAATTTAAGAACTGATTTCGGGTACTTTCCAAATCAAGCGCACAGTACGCGTATCTAGTATTAGCTACACGGAGAAAAATGTTGTAGTAAAAATTGCCATATCTGATTGTAAGTGTGAGACATACTTGAAATACCCCAAAAATTTCCATAATTCATGGTAAAAATTGTCATAAATTTATAGTAACTTTCACAATGTAAGAAAAATTGCCATAAATTTATGACAATTTTTACCATGAATTATGGAAATTTTTGGAGTATTTTGAGTATGTCCCACACTTACAATTAGACATAGCAATTTTTACTCCTACTACATTTTTACTACATTTTTCTCCGTGTAGGTAAATGTAATATGGCGTTTTTATTTTAAATGATGATGTTTTTTCTATTGACGATAAATTTGCAAAATTTATGGACTGTAACAACCAATGTAAACAAGAAGAGTAGAGAAAAAACTCTTCAATTCGGTAATTTTTTGTTGAATAACTGTATAGTCTTTAACCTATAATAAAACTCCTGAAATTATATTATTGTATATATAAAGATTTCATTTGTTATTATTTCCCTTTGGTCATTTCAGATCATACAAAAACATACTATTAGGAAGTATTTATTTCTAAAAACTGAATAATTTGTCGATATACTATGTTTTATTGTCTGTTGTCGACAATAATCTATAAAGACTTAAATTTATTGATTATTACTGTGACGTCCTTAGACACCCACGCGATGTCAATTGAATGGTAGTATGACGTTAGCTAAGAAATTAACGTGTGTATTGCGATTACGTGAAAATGAAATTTTCTGTTTAACAATTACAATTATGTAAATGTATTATTTATATTTTAACACAACTTTGGAGTTATTCTATTTTTAGGTGAATCTCTTTCAGAAAACGTACTATTTATTCAAATCAGACCAATGACAAAATATATAATATTATCGAAAGAGATCAATAATATGTTTTTATAAATCTCTTTTTCCAATAATACAAAACAGCCTGAATGAATTTCATACTCTAATTTTGTATCACGTTTCTTATAGTAAAATTTGGCTTGCACACGAGGTCACTTTTATTTCTTTTTTGGGATATTTTCTTTGGTTATATATCACAATCTTCTTGTAGTATTGTTTCCATCATTTAATGTTCTTTAAGAAAAAGAAAAACCAGGTTGTTTATACCCTAAGACAATATATTTATCAAATTTCAATTACTCTTAATGAAAGTTCTTATCGTCATTTTCCCTTTACCATTAATAAAGTAAATGTAGCAAGTAATTAATAATGCCGCGTAGTATCTAACATTGGTATACACAGTCCCATATAAAACTGACAAGAGAAGTACGCTACAACTGTGTTCGAATCTTGATAAAGCATCTCAAAGATGTTTTCTAGTGCTTAGAGATTAAAGCGTATATAACACGATCATATCGTTACGCAAAGAAGCCACTCTCTTTTTTAGAAAGTGGCAATAAGAAAAGCAATATAATTTTAATATCATAACAAAAAGCAGTGCGAAACCGAGAGACACCACCTAATGATCTGCATTTATGACGAATACCTCATTATATCGGCACATATTTCCAGAGATTTTTTAACGAGACAAGATTGATCGAACGAAGCTTCCTCCCTTTTCGCGAACGCGATTACAAAATGCGTGATTAATTTATCGCCGGACGAGCCTTCATTCACAAGTTTGATGGATACACCCTCAATTAATAAATTGAACCCAATCGATTCATCTCTCCTTCTCTCTTTCCCTCTCGTCGGAGTGAATAAAAAATACGCCTCGGAGTGATCAATAGCCCGATGCTCTCGGGCCGGGACAATTTATCAAATGAAGCTCCCGCGCGCGCGCGTGGGCATGGCGGAATTAGCGGAGCGTTTGTGAGAGAGAGAGAGAGAGGAGAAATATATTGAGAAGATTAATTCTGTGCGCCGCATGGCAGTGGCGGCGTCGGCGCAGCCTCGAGACATTCGCACAGAGAAAAATACAAGGAAAAAAGAGAGAGAGAGAGAGAGAGAGAGAGAGAGAGAGAGAGAGAGGGGGGGGGAGAAAATGTGTACCTATGCATCTTTGAGAGTTTACAGTTTGCCTTCTCTTCCTCTTTGCCGCGTTTCCGATTCCTGCTGCTGTTGGCGAGATATACATAGCCTTTTCGAAAGTTCGTTAGCTGCGTATATATGGATTCTTACAATGAAAGGGAGTAGAGGAACCTTAACAAGGCTTGTTTTGTGTGTGCGGGAGAGGAAGATACTTATGTAGAGTGCGTTTTTTCTTTCTTGTGGCTATGGATTCTTTTGACGAGGATGTTTTGGAAGCTACTGGGCGGCAGTTTTTTCCGGATGTAATTATACGTAGAGGTAGATTTCACTTTGGCTTGGAATTAAGGAGACGTCGGGTTATGAACGGGGATGAGCGGTGGGACTTTCGCTTGTAAGTGGATTTGTAACTATTTGAATTATGTGTATAGAAAAAAAGAGTAGTTTTAGTAAAAGTGAAAAAGTATAGTAATATAATTTTGTATATGCGATTGAAGGGGTTGCTGTTCCATTTATTGGATGTATTGGATTCGTTTGTTTCTACGGTGCATATGGTTATGTACAAAAGAAAATTTTGTATTAAAACAGATCTTTTTATTTAACTATATATTATTATTATTTCTATACTTTCAATATAAAAGAACTCATTAAATCAATAATTCTGCATGTATTTTGCCGTAATTTATATATGTATAGGCATGAAACAGTGCTTATTTTAGTTTACAACCAAATCCTTTATGAGCTGCTCGACTCAGTCAGTTACGAAATTATTATTTCTATAAAAGGAATTATTTCTATATGTATGCAAAGAAGTAGTATCTGAAGTAATATATGAATTGTTTATAGGATTGGTACTTGTATATTGCCGGGTGGGAAGAAGAAAGTCTTATAACCAAGCGTATAAGTAAGTCCTATCTCGGCTCCGCACGTAAAAGTGTCCTATTTCGGCTTCACTCATCAGAAAGTCCTATCTCAGACACACTGGTTATGCTCAAAATAATTTATTTTTTTGACATATTTACTTACATTCCAGAAAATTCATGTTGCAGATAAAATTTATGTATTTAAATATTATTAATGTTCGCGATTTATAAGATAAAATATATTCTAGAAATAAAATAAAAGATTTATTTATCAACAAAAATATTTTTAAATATAACTATAAACATTTAAAATACAGATTTTTTAAAACATTATAACGGTTTCCAACTTAAATATCAGTGAATACGCAGTGTTTCCGAGATAGAACTTTCTTACGCGCGAAGTCAAGACGGGACTTTCTTACACGCGAAGCCGAAATATTGGGACTTTCATACGCGCCAAACCGAAATATGAGTTTCTTATATGCTTTTTTGAGATAGCTAGGACTTTCTTCTTCCCATCCGACGACATATAAATATTCAATTACAATGACAGCCTAGGTTGCCTTTTTTCATGTTCTGAAATTTTGAAATTATCTATAAATTGAATTATTAACATAGAGTTGTTTGGAAAGCAAAGCCTATTTTCTCGTCTTTTCATCAAAATCGTTAATATTTTCATAAAACTATACCTATAGAGTAGAGAATTTCAGTTATAAAAACGTATTCCGTAATGAAAAAATAAAGTGATATATATTGCATGCGTTTTTGTTATTTTTATATATTATAACATGGGATAAATACATGTAATACTATAAATAAAAATGTAATGGTCATTTGATAATAAAAGGACCCTGTAATAAAAAAAAAATAAAAATAATCTGTAGCCCTTCACATAAATACTGTTGAGTGCGCCGGAGTCAGCATACTGTACTCAAAAACTAACGGGTGTTATTAAACTAGATGTATAGGTATACGTTCTCTTAAAACCAATCAATGTATTTTACTTTAACTCAATGTTATAACAACTTCAAATAAACAGAATTCTCAATAAAAACTGATTCAACACATTAATATGTGTTTCAAATGAAACAGTGGTTCATTTTTTCTCTTTTCATTAAAAGTTTCGTTAATTTATTTAAAAACTGTGTAATTAAAGCGAACAAAAGTAAATTAGTATTAGTATTATTTAAAAAATTTCAAATGAAAAGATGGTTTAATATATAAAATTACCTGTGTATTTTTACAGTTTAAGAAAATCTAGTAAAAAACAACGGGTAAAGTTCTACATTTTGGAGTTCCTGAATTAGAAAATTAAATTTCCCACATATTTCAGTTATACTGCAAACCTAATTTAGAAGAAAAACAATCAGGGTGATAATGGCCCTTTTTGTAACCGGTTTTTGAGATGACTTTTTTATTTTGTTGCAACGTCTTGTTTATAAAAAAATATTTTCTCGAAAATGAAAACTTTTTCTATTGGACGTATTGACTTAGATGTTTTTTTTTTTTTCCACAGTTTATTTACAATCTGTCTTTCGACATTCGGTAAAATTTTTACAATATATATATAACGT
>JAYJLV010091943.1:0-12989 GCA_036873485.1 Torymus texanus | reverse complement strand
TTAGATGTAGATGAATATACAAAATATAAAAAAAAACGTTTGTAAATTAGAAAAAACTCTATATGGCTTAAAAATAAGTCTGAAAAAATAGAATAAGAGGTTTACAGAAGAAACGGCTAAACTTGGATTGGAGAATGATTGACACGAGCCCTGTCGTTTTACCTGGAGAAAAGGAGGTAAGATGGCAGTTATCCTACTTTATGTAGATGACATGCTTATTGCTAGTAACGATAAAAAGAAATTAGAGAATATTAAAGTTGCCTTAGCAAAATTTTTGAAATGAAAGATCTTGCAAAACCGAAAAATTGTCTAGGAATAACAATAGAAAGAAATAAAAAAGAAAAGGTAATGCTAATACATCAAACACAATATACAGAGAATATTTTAGAAAAATTTAATATGAAAGATTGCAAACCTCAGAATACACCGATGATTACTAGACAAGTAGTACATAGAAGTAAAAATATAAAACTGGAAGAAGCTGAAACGAAAGGTAATCAACACAAAGCTGAAATAAAAGGAGTACCTTATCGAGAAGCTATTGGAAGTTTAATGTACTTGTCGAACGCTACTCGTCCTGATATAACGTTGGCAGTAAAATATCTTGCGGGAAAACAATTGCAGCCAACTGAAGGTGACTGGTTGGATGTAAAAAGAGTTTATCGATACTTATGAGGTACTACTAATGTAGGATTAAAATATATAGGAGTAACTAAAGAGTTAGAAGCATTGACAAATGAAAGTTTTAGAGATAGTGAAAACTGTTTCAATAGGAGGATATGTTGTTAAATTACTTGGCGATGCAATAGCTTGGAGAAGTCATATGTGACACTCTCTACATGTCAAGCAGAGTATTTAGCAATGAGTGATGCATGCCAAGAATTAATATCGCTTGATAAATCTATCAGATTTATTATTGGAATAACTCTCTTTCCATTTACAATCTGGTGCGATAACAAATCAGCTGGAGACTGTACTAAAAAGGATGGAAGTCATAAACTTAAGATGTTCGATGATCGTTTAGAAGAAATTCATATAAAGGGTACCCCCCGTTAAGATAGTCGAAATCCCCTAATATCCAAGATCTTTTTTTCCTTATGCAGTATGTTCTTATGGTTAAAAGAAAAGGTTTTATCAATTATTTTGCCCCCCCCCCACCCTCCACCCCCACGGCATAGCCCTAAAAAACGTGTTTTCTACGTTTTATTTTTTTTCTACGGCTCTCGTCATTTAAAAATTTTGAAAACTTTACTGATATATTTGATCTCTTTAGAAAACATGCAGAATTTTCCAGAATTTTTGGGCCACGTTATGTGCCCAAAAAATTTTTTCAATATATTAAATATTTCTCTACATTTTCTCAAAATAGCTGCAGGGATAATTTTGATTATTTTTAGTATATTTTATTAAAAAGATTGTTCGTGAATTTTTCAGCCTTTTTTAGCGTTTTTTAGCGATTTTTAGCATCTATCGCGTTACCACAGGCATTTACGATAAAACCTATAGCAAGATCATATTCTACGGAAAAAATACATAAAAAACATGTATACTTGTTACCAATATTTTTCAGCTATTTAACGGGAAATAACAACGGAACAACAAATAATCATCTTCAAAATTTATTGGAAGTATATCAACATAAGTATTTTTAACTGTAGAATACAATGGTATGGTCAGCTCTATCGTAACTCTGGCAAGATTATAGAATTATAAAATTGTCCGGTGATAATAATGTGTCTTTCAAGCGCTTATAGCGATACACATTTAATCAATAGTTTTTTATTATGCTGTTATAGACTATTGGATCGTTCAGTAGCTTGAATAAATTAGAAATATATAATATTAGTTAATACGCTTATCTTAAATATTGAGGAGAAATAAGTATTTTAGAATTTCAGTAGAAAAAATGTTTATTTAATTATAATAATTTATTTCATTAATTATTAGTACTTTATTATTTTAGTAAATAATTATTTCTATTTAATTTATCTTCATCACTATCTTCATCTATTACAGGTACTATTTCTAAATTTTCAAATAGATTAGTCAGATGTTCTGCAGGTTTGATTACTATCGCTAAAAACCGTCCATACGATAAATAATATACAAGAGCAGCCACGTGTGAGCAACAACCTATCGTTCTATTTCCATTCGCGCAATTGCAACAATACCGCTTTATGCCATTTATTCCATTGGTACTTGGCTCGTAATGTACGTAACATTTATATGTTCTACTATTTATGTGATGAGATTTAACTTCGAATCGAATAATTTCTTCGGTCTCTTTAACGTGGCTTAAAAGCACTTCTTCCAAATATGATATTGCCTGAGAGAGTTCATACGTTCCTATGGTATATAAAATATTTTCAATTTTTCAAGGGTTAATTCTGGAAAATCTAATATTTCATTTGAAGATAATTTTTGGAAGGTGACGTTTTTCTATTCCAGTTATTTTCATCAACATAAGTAGCAAGAGTGTTCGGTAAATCTTTTGTTGCTTTAATTCTTTCTATAATTTTTTCTGCTCCTTTTTCATCGGAATTTAGGCTATTTCAAAATAAATTAAAGAGAAAGCAAGCGATCTGGTAGTATAGTTGAGCATTATGCAGTAATGAGTTGTTTAGCTGATTATGTAAAAGCTTCCACTTTTGACCTAATATACCATGTACAGCTTCAACTACCCATCTTACTTTAGTCACTAATCTAGATGCGCTAGACTCTTTTACGGTTAATTGATTTCTTTTTTTTCTCTAAAACCTCTATCGATTACAAAAATGTCACCTGCTCTTAAGATCCTGCTAAGTCCATTTGGTGTCTCCAATATTTTTTCAAGAATTTGAGCGTCGTTAAGTGTGGCATTATAAGGTCCATCTACATTAACCACGAAGCCGATTGTAGTAGTAATTCTAAAAGGCTTGCAAAGTGATTGCTTTTTTTGCCCTGAATATGATTTTCGCTGATAAATATTGTTAACGCTTTTTCGATGACGCAAGTAAGAGGATAGTTCGAAAAGTTCTCGGTCTAAAGCATAGATGTCTCTAGGATAATCATAATGCTATTATATTCATTGAGGATCAGCCTGCAGATGATGCTGCTGATAGTTTCAGACTTGTGAGCTCAGTAGACTTGTTGCAGCCGTCACGCTAAGTAAACGGTTTTTGTTTGTCTTATAAAATGGATAAAATTGAAGTTCGCACTATCATTAAGTACTTCGTTTTGCAAGGCTTTGCACCAATATAAATACAAAATGAGTTGGATTCTACGTTTAAAGAATCCGCTCCTTCATTTCCGATAATCAAAAAGTGGGCAGCGGAATTTAAACGTGGCCGTACGTCAATCCAGGATGATGAACCCACGGGATGCCCAACATCGGCCGTGACTGGCGAAATCGTCTCGAAAATCCACAATATCATTCTCAACGATCATCGATTGAAGGTACGAGAAATGGCTGAGACTATAAACATCTCGATAGACCGCGTCCACCACATTTTGCGTAATTTTTTGGGTATGCGAAAGCTGACTGCTCGATGGATGCTGCGTCTCATGACACTCGATCAAAAACGCATTCGTTTGAATATTTCTCAGGAGTGTCTAGACTTATTTAAACGGACCCCTCTGAGTTTCTTTGACGTTACATCAATGTAGATGAATCATGGATTCATCATTACACGCCAGAAACAAAACAGCAGTCTAAACAATGGATTGGAGCAGGAGAAAGTGCGCCAAAAAAGCCAAAACAGTTCCATCTACCGGAAAAGTCATGGCAACGGTCTTCTGGGATTCTCGTGGTGTAGTGCTCATAGACTACTTGAAAAAAGGCAAAACTGTCACCGGGGCCTACTACTCTTCACTACTAGATAAATTGAATGATGCAATCAGAGTTAAACGTCCCCATCTGGCAAAAAAGAAGAGGCTGTTCCACCATGACAATGCACCTGCGCACACGTATCTCGTTGTTGCAGCAAAACTCGAGGAACTTCGATTCCAAGTGCTTCCCCATGCCCCGACTCCCTGATTTGGCTCCTAGTGATTTTTTTCTTTTTCCCAACTTGAAGAAATGGCTGGGGGGCGAAGATTTACTTCGAATGAAGAGGTTGAAGCTGATACGAACCCTTATTTTGCAGACTTGGGCGCATCTTATTATTCCGAAGGTATTAAAAAGTTGGAACATCGTTGGACTAAATGTATTGCTTGGCAAGGAGATTACGTAGAGAAATAAAAAAAAAATGGCTCAGAAATCTTGCGTTTTCTTTACCAGGCCGAGAACTTTTCGAACGACCCTCGTATATCCCGTAGCATACGATAGCTAATCGATCTTCTAAATCGTATAGTTTACTTGCAATAGAAGAAACTTGGTTAACATAAAATTCACGGGAGTGAGACTGATAACCAAAGTATTGCGGTAAAATTTTTTTAAAACTCTGTAATACGGGTTCAATGGTTTTCTGAACAATTTTCTCTTTGATTTCAAGAATAGCTGCAATATATCTGTCACAATTACGTGTTCTTAATTTCATCAAAAATATAACAAGAGCTTGCAAAACATTTCTATTTTCAGAATCTCTCATTGAACTCATTCGTTTTTCAAGTAAAAAGATATTTTCCCAAGTAAGACCAGTTAAAGCTTTGACTCTTTCATCAGATAGTTTAAGATCTTTTATCTACTCTATCTGATAAACAGTCTAAAAAATTAGCTAATTCTGTGGTTTCAATCATACATTCATTGGAAGCGATACTTATATTTAATAGCTCTTGGTCATAAAATCTATTTATAATTAAATGTTTATTACAGCATCTATTTTTCTTGGGAATAAAAATACGTTTCTGTATGATAACTTGTATTCGAGCGATGAAAGGTACATCTTGAAGATCTTCACGTGATCTGCATAAACAACAATAATAATGACTAATAACAGTTCTAGTATAAGGTATGATTACACTTTCAACTGGGACATTATCGGGTATCAAATATAGTGAGCCAGAAGAAACTGATTCTTGACTGGAGTTGTTACTAGAAGTTTTTCCGGTTGATGCATCCAAATAGTTTTCTCTATCATCATTTATTGATAAGTTTTCAATTTGAGAATTCTCTGAATTATATGTCTGATTTGAATGAACTGGATCGGGGTTTAGCATAGGTTCATCGGATTGAGAATTCTCTATATTTTTGGCAATCCTTTTTGGTAAACGAAGTTTAGATCGACATTTATTGCTTATTCGGTCACCCATGATGAAAATTATATCATAATCTTGATGAGCTTGTATTACTTGGTCATGTGTCTCAATTTTCATATCCACTCCAGGAATTTTTAGCCAAATCATATTACACTGTCTGTATCGAGAATAATCTGTTTTGAATTTTTTTGTTGGAGGATCATCATTAGTTGTAGACATCTTTCTGTATCAACGACAATTTTTTTAAGAAATAAATTATGATTTTAATTAAAATAATATAATCCAGTATAATATTTTTTTAATTGACTAACATTTTTCAGCAATAAATCCTCTCTTAGAAAAAATGATTGTCTTTTTTGTGCAGCGTTTAATAAGTGGATGTGGTTGGTCGTTATACACCCAAAGCCAGTTAATACAATAACCTCCGTTTCGCTGTCTAGGATAGCTTAACCAATGGCATAACTGAATACTGTGATTGGCGCTAAAATTAAAAACGTTTCATATAAACTTCATATTTTAACTTGTATCAGAGAATTTTTTGTTTGTGTAAATAATAAAAAAAAATTAATTAAATAATCACAATTATTTTGGTTCCAAAATTAATATATTATACAATTTTTTTAATAAAAACGATCTGATTTATTTTCTAACCTCAAAAATGAATGCGTCATAATCTGAACTTCAATCTAATGCTTTTTAAAAGCGGATATAAATTAAAAAGTTCTCTTTTAAAGTATAAAGAGTAAGTGGATTGTTGAGAATTTTTGTGTTACGAGTAAATAAGAATCAAAGGTAAACCTTAAAAAGTAAATAAAGAAGAAAGAATGAAGGAATAAAATTGATTCGTTTGTTGTTACACCTTTGAGTATATGCAATTATTTACTTTGATTAATGTATGACTGTACCGTTGTTAGGCAAAAAAATCAATTTTTTATAACGTTAACATACATATCAGCAATGCAGTAGTTTTTATTTCAGTGGAAAACAATATATTTAAAACATAATCAATTATCACTTTCTTTGCTTGTTTTTATGTTTGTTATGTCGGAACTTTACTTGCAAAGATATAAATACATTTTATATCATCTGATACACTTTTAATGCCATCTTGATGAATTACTTGTAAAGTATCTTCTCACAACTCTCTTTTATATGTGAACCTTCATTATTAACCTTTTATTTAAGTTTAGTAGTACTATTAATTATAAACAGAATAGTTATTAGCAATCATTATATTAATTCTATTAGTTATACTCATTCATAGTTTAAGTCAGAACAGTATCAAATTGTAATTAATTTGTCTATACAATTAAGTATTAATTTTTCAAGCACTTATTAATCACTCAATTTTTATTTATAAGACACAGAATTATATTTCATTATATTTCAGTTCAAACGGGATCTGTTGCACTACAATACTGTACTGTCAATATTACACCAATATTGTACCAATTTTAGACTCATAATATAATTTTTATACAATATAAAAATATTTGTGTTGCATTCTATGTTAGTAGTATATCCCGCGCTACGGGCCTTCACAACAAACTTGACCCCTACCACAGGGCCAAGGCCATGAATTTCTGACGACGACCCATGCGGGATAAAAAAATTATTCCTTCGAATATTAAATTACAGCATACGACACACACACAAACACATACATACACACATACATATACACACACAAACGCATACATACATACATATGTTGCAAAAATAAAAAATCCAATATATTAAGTACTTTTTTAAGAAATTTTTCAGACAATTAAATCAACAAAGTAAAACAACAACAAAAAATCTTATCTTTTCGTTCACTACTCCAAAAATTCTTCAAAAAATTCTGTTTTTTCACTCAATCACTGTGTTTTTAACTTATAACTAAAACTGTTTTTTGGGTATGTTTTTATACATTTTTAATGTTATCACTATTAAAAGTGGTATTTTACGTCACTACTTCTTGGGCCCAGCCATTCGCGGCACCGCTCACAATATACCCATTTTTATTTTGTAATCGACGCTGTATATAAAAGCGTCGACTACAATGTAAATAATCGTCACGATGCGTCACAGACCAGGGGCCCCGTCGCACAAGAGTCGGCAAACTTCGTCGGCTCTGCTGCTGCTCCAGTTTGCCGATCAGCCGTTGAATGATAACCAGCCCAGGCACCACACCATCCTTGGAGCCTTTAAATCCTTGGCTTCTGCTACTGTTGCTGCTGCTGCTGGTGTTGCTGCTGGTGCTGGCTTGGCTGTTTTCTTTTGCCTGAAGAAGCAGCATATGTATTTAGCCTTGAAAGGAGCTTGTCGAGTCGTCCGAGACAAGCTTGACGTCGACGTCGTCCTTACGACCCACCGAAATATCGGTATCGCATATTTCGGCGAGGAGCTCTATCTCGGTGGGGTGAACTGACGCGTCACCCGGTATATTGCCGTTCTCTCGCCCCACCGATATTTCGACGAGAAGCGCCACTTCCGTGGGGTTGGCTGGTGTGTCCGCCGGTATGTCGGAACTACCCTGGGTCTCCAGGACCCCGACGCAGTCTGGTGAACCACCGCTGCGGGGAACACCCGCAAAATAATGTTCGCGTACTCGCATCTCAGCGCGACGACGTGACCCATTTGAGATGCGAGTAAGAACTGCTAGCCGTTTTCACGCAAGGATAAAACATCCTTATTAAACGACACAGCTTACAAGTGTAACAATGTGCCGATATGTGAATTTGTCGATAAGCGTGGAACAGACACCGTGAGAACTATGCAACCTCAGCACAGTCCGTCTTGTGAGAAGTATAAATTGCAATCACGTGTTTGGATGCCGCTTTATGATTATAACATTGTCTTTCACGCTGTACATGTAAAGTATCCGGTATAAGTGATAAGCATTACCCGGTTTTCATCACACTGACGAAAGCAACATCGGCATAGTTTGTCAAGCGAGAAAATATAATTCGCCAACATACGTTTGGGTGTCAGTTTATGATAATAACATTGTCTTAAATGTTGAACATGTAAAGTAACACCGCATAATCGCTAACAGCTAGTCGGTCAGTTTCTCGGTTCTTATCGGAATGACAACACCGTCTAAGTATTTTAAAACCAACACAATTATTTACGAAACTACAGTTCTTACATCATATTATATATGCTTTAATCTATCTTCAGTCGAAAATTACGCTATTAAAACAAAAAGCCAAATACAAACAAAAAATTTTTTTCAATTGTTTTTAACAACTTTATCAATTTTTGAGATATTTGCATGATTTTTAAAAATCAGCTATATTTTAACACGATGGCTGTATCAGTTTATCCAAAGAATGAAACATGAAGAAAAAATTATTTTGTATTTTTATCTACCGCTGCAAGATAGATAAGAGTTGTGTAGATGGAAGATGATAAGCCTCATGTAGCCTCTCGCTCGAGTATTTTAATTCTCGTCTCTTCTTTGCTCTTCATTCGTAGCTTTCTAAGCTCCTAAAATAGTTTAAATTATTTATAATTTGTAAATTTTTACGGAATTCTAAAGCAGAACCCTCATGTTCGCTTCTCGTAAGAGATTCAAAATTCGTTTATTTTTTCGATATGGCGCATATTTTCATATAAGCAATTTAATTGTCTGGCAAAAAATTTAACAAAAGAAGTACTTAAAATCCTGGATTTCTTTTACACCATACATTTTCATGATAACATTATCTATGCCTATTATTAATTTCCGTGTAAAATCACGCAATTATAATGAAAAATAGCAATAAACAAATTTAATTGTTTATTATCTTTTTCAATTTTTGAGATATTTTCGTCATTTTCACAAGGTATTCATATTCTAGCACAACAAATTCAATGACATTCTTAGATTAACCAATAAGTCAAAATTGTAAAACTTTTTTATTCTGCATTATTATCTTCTACTCTTGTAGATAAGAGACATGTTACACGTCGCTCGATTATTTTAATCCGCATCACGTCTTCGCTCTTTTTTTTCTTAGGATCTGTAGTTCAAAAGCGTATGAAAATTCTGTAGTATTTTATAATGTTTAATAAAAATTTATCAGTTTGCACCAGCTATATTATATTCTAATTATGAATTATTAATCACATCAAAAATTTGTCAATCGAAATTTTAACTTTTTTATTTTTATAAAGTAGTCTTTCTGAAGTTACTAATAAAGTATACGATTACAAGCCCGTGAAACGTATATCTAAGTAGTTAAATTATTTAAAGAAAAAGTCACGTACGTGAAATGTTGAGTCAGACAAAATAAAATATCCACGCTTCTTTAGTTTTGTCTTTACCGTAATTGTTAAAAACATTTTTATTATGTTACATAGAGAGTATGGAATTACCGAAGAAGTAAGGCGACATATTATTTTGATAAGGTATAGATTACATTACCGTGAAAAGAATTTCGCGACGTTAGTGAAATCAGCAAAAAATCTATTAAACGACTGTCTATCGTTAGAAGACACGTGTTTGCTGACTCGAGGGAAATGTCACGTACGAAAGACCCAATGACCTGTAACTATATATTTTTCATAAAACGGCTACATCCAGCCACAGTATATTTAAGAAGGATTGGAGTTCAAACCGTCAGTGCACTTTGGTCAATCGACTAAAAGAGATTACACATTAAAATGGTTAGAGCTAGTGTAAGTCACCTTATTAAAATTTTGGGACTTGCTTTACGCATCGCAAGGAATCGCGAACCACACATTCGTACAATGTGTGGTGCTGTGTAGTCCAGTGACTTCGAAAACCTGTTTTTAGATGTGTTATGTAAAAAATTGCATTTCCTTTTACTGCATTACATGTACGGTATCGGATTGTTTAATAATAGAGATGTTCTTGTAATCGTTGTGAAGACTGTAAAACAACGTAACGAACACACCGATTCTCTAGCCGGGGAAATAATAAGACGTCATTGTAAGTATTGCATTTTCTTATGAATATTTTTTCTTTATCTTTAATAAATTAAATCGATTCTATCTCGCCCTAGTGCTCAATCAAATGCTTGACGATACGGAAGGTGATCAGTTCATCATACAGTGTCATTATCAAGACGATCCACAGCCAGGACCTTCGACAGCTGATGATCAGCAACCTGGGCCATCAACGGTCGACGTATATTGTCGTAATAATGATATACCAAATCGTAAGTATTGAAAGTGATATAATAAAATAATATTTTTTGCAATATAATTATGGCACATTTCAATACTTTAGTTTCAACGATGACGCAACACACCCAGGAAGGATATGATTCTGATTCAAACAGTAGCAGTAGCAGTAGCAGTAGCAGTAGCAGTAGCAGTAGCAGTACTGATACAGCTGAAGAGAGTAATGAACAAAGTAAGTGGGCGTACAACATTTTTAATGATTCAAAAAAGAAAAACATTTAAAAACAAATCATTATTTTACAGATAATTATTTACAGCATGGTGAAGAGTCGATACCAGGGTTTATTGTGGAAAGCGAAACAACACGCCGCTATCATCGTTTTCGTTATGAAGGGCGAGAGCTACGAGGGAGGCTAGCTGAACCACCGACAAATGCGAACATTTATATGTGGCTCGAAGTCTGTTTGAAGGATTTACGCAGACAACTCTGTAGTCGTAGGGAGGCAACGAACTTCATAGGAGTAACGATAAATAGCGAAAGATTCAATCACGGTCTTTTATGGCTTTCATTTAGGCCGATTAAAAATTTCAATGTAGAAGACCTTTGGGGTCTGTTATCAAGTGCAATTCACATGAGCGACTGCAAGTCCACCAATACCCCGCTAGCTCACGATGCCAAGTTGAAACTTCCTGAAAATTCGAATGAAATAAGTTCACTCCCCTACAGAGAGATTCTGGGCGCCTGATGTGCATCGCCATTGGAGCGCGTCCGGATATTGCCTATGCCGTGAACGCGCTGAGTCAGTTTAACACCTGTTACGACAACAGCCACTGGAAAGCTGCTAAGCGTGTGTTGCTAAGACCTTAAAGGCTGCGTGAACAAAAAGTTAGTGTTCCTAACCTGACAGCATCGGATTACTCGGGTACGCCAACGCTGATTGGGGAAGCAACATTATATTCCGCAGATCCTTTTCGGGCTTCGCCTACACGTTGTCTGGAGCAACGATTTTTTGGGGATCCCGAAAGCAAAGATCCGTGGCTTTATCATCAACTGAAGCCGAATATATGAGCATCACTGAAGCAGCAAAAGAGACTATCTATCTCACGACCTATCTCAAGGGGATTGCCAAGACTATTATTTTTAATGACAATCAGTCAGCTGGAAAATTTGCTTGCAACCCAGCTTTCCACTCAAGTTCTAAGCATATTGACGTCAAGTACCAGCAGTACCCTATATAGCTAGAGTACCTTCCTACCGAAGCGACGATCGCCGACGTTCCGATCAAGCCCCTGTCTTCACCGAAGCAAGCCTTCTGCGTTAAGGGATTGGGACTTATTTCGTAAAGTGAATAGACTTTTGATTGCGGTGGTGTGTTAATAACTAATAAAAATTCTATTTATTTCGTACATTATCCCTATGCAATCGCTAAATTTGCCTCTCTCTTCTTTACGGAATATAGATGTCGCGCTTTCTATCTACCTCATGTAATATACTGTAACGGGGTGAAGCTACCGGGGGGTGTAAATCCCCCTTTAGGGTGCGCGAGAGCGTCTACTACGCACGGGAAGCTCGCCTCTGTAGAATTACCTGTAGCCGCGAGGAAACACTGCAGCACAGGTTCCGAACACGCGCGCCCAGCTACTATTGTAGAAAGTCTAAATCGTTTTCTACTAGAGCTGGCACTACCAACTCTAGCTACAACCACCTTCGGCTGGCGAAACTCCCGGCTGCTAGCTACTATCCAGCCATACCTGCGCAGCCGGTGACTCCGGTACAACACCACTCGGTTAACCTAAGTGCGCAGCTCGATAGTTAAGGGGGTCCTCTAGTTTCTCGGCTGTTTTTTTTTCGGCTTTTTCAATAATTTTTAAAGGGCAAACCATCGTAATAATAAATCTCATTGTTTTTACATAATCTTTATTAACATTTAAATGAGCTTTACAAATTTTTTGAAGACAAATTATATAATAGAATCAAAGTTATAGTGGCCGCAGGAAGACATCAAGTAAAGGAGGTGCTTGACAGTGACCAAGATTGCGGCTATTCTGCTTATCTGAAATCAAAAAACCAAACGGCATTTTAATCCTTATGTTTAAGACTAGCGATTGAACTAGAATTAATTCTAAATTACAAAAATTAATTTTTTTATACACATTTGAAAATTAAATTCTATTTTTTACTCATTTTTTCTTAAGTTTATCGCTCATAGAAAAAAAACTATCGAAGCAATCATGATAATCCTAGTTCAATCGCTGGCTTATAACATATTAAAGATGCTGTATAAATTTGAACAAGATTGGTGAAGTAGTTTCTGAAATATCGTGGTCGCTATTTTGAAAAATAGTGTTTCGAGAAAAACGCGTTTCAAAGTTCGCGCATGTGATTTATTTTCTTATAATAAGAATTTCATCTCACTATCAATCTGCTATGCCTGGACCATACAGTAGGCCTTTCTCTTCTTCTTGGAAGTTCTTCCCTTCTCGCGACTCGGGCCTGTTTTACGACATCACTCGTGCGCATTTCTGAACGGTCGATCCGAGAGCTATCACGCCGTTGAACGTATCCTTTAGCTTGTAGGCTGATTTTCACTCCCATGGTTTCCAAAATCTTGAGGATAGATCCGAATCCTTCGTTGAAGATCATGACAGCGAGAAACGTGGCAATTTCAACGACTTTTGGCCCAGAATGGAGGTGCTTT
>JAYJLV010091932.1:0-12991 GCA_036873485.1 Torymus texanus | reverse complement strand
ACACACACACACACACACACACACACACACACACACACACACACACACACACACACACACACACACACACTCATACATACAGACAGGAAAAAAAAAAATTTTCTCAAAATTGAAAATTGTTAACACATTTCATCTTAAAAAATCATTTTAAGACTTTTTTGTCTCAAAAATTTATTTCACCGTTACAAAGCTTCCTCTTTGAGGAAGCAATATGAAAAATCAATTTCTATATTTTTAACTATGTATGGTTTTCGAAGGAAATCGTGATTATTTATATTTTGTATTTGTCATTTTAAATTTTGAGTGATAATTTTAATTTAATGTATGAATATGTTATATTATTTTATTAACGAATTAATTGAAATATTCAGAGTATAAAGTAATCACTTTACGCACTGAATGTGTAAAACACTAGTGAAAAAACGGGTACTTTATACACTAAATGAGAGCGTAAAATAGAGTTTTACACACTCAGTTATAATAGTAATTTATGCGAAAAACGCGTGAAGTACACGTCCTTGTTGGTACGAGTTCACAAGACGCGGGCTCAGCCACCAGCAGATAGACTTTCTTGCTAAAAAATTACCCATTCCTTCAATAGGATTTCGCAAGCTCTTCCAAAACCTTCCAGCATCGCACGCTGCTTTCTACCAACGGATCTAAATCAAACCCTAGCTCTTACGTTGCACTCAGTATCAACAATCCTACACCCGTTAACTTCCAATTTCGTAGTCTCTTCCCTTGCCTCTATATTTTCGGCTGAAGCTCTTGCGATTCAGTTTACACTAGAACACATCCTAAATCACAATCTATAACTAAGAGATATATTTTCAGATTCTCTCAGTATATTCAAAGCTCTTGACAATTATTCAACTCACATTACTTCCACTCAGCCTACTATCCTCCGAATTAAAACTCTACTGTTAGAGCTAAAACAGCGAAGACAGTCGGTACTGCTTACCTGGATCCCCGGACACGTGGGAATTCACAGCGACGAAGCTACCGACTCCCTCCCCTCGCAAAACAAGCAATTAGCTCGGAAACACAAATTAATTTCCGTCTACCCCATACAGACTTATATATGACCTCGTCAACTCTCATTAGAATAAAGACCTAAATAACTTTCTCCTAAACTACAGCAACACCAAAGGCTAATTCTATTTTAGTTTCTGCTACAATCCCCAGTCAAAACCTTGGTTTCACTCTCGCATTCTCTCTAGAGAGAGCGTTACCCTTTTAAGCCGCGTGAGAAGTAACATGACAGTCATGCATACAGCCTTCATCGCAAAAAGCTCTCAAAATCTCCCTCATGCCCATGTGATGAAGATGACGAGGGTCTGAATTACGTTTTGTGGTGTTTCGCTTTTTCCTTGAGTCTGTAGTGACAATTTTTCGCAGCGTCGGAAAAAATTTTTGTGGTTCGAGCTAACATCAAATAGTACAAGAAATATCCTTTTATATATTTATATTTTTTATTACTCATAGCGTACGAAGCGCAGTGCTCCTGCGCTAGATTCTTGATGTATGTAGGCGCCAAAATCGAATGTGTTTAAATTTTCAAGATTGAAATCTTGAGTTGAGTATTTAAAACTGAAAAATTAAAATAGTATAAGAAAAATTTAATTATTTCATTGATCAAAATTACTTCATTATCATATAATTTGAACTCATTAAAACAAACTTTTCAATTGAAACTCACATGATCATAATTATAACCTCAAAAAGATAAACAAACAAATAGTACACACGAAGCGCGTTTAATGTAGCTAGTAAGAAAATAATATATATGTCTATGGACAATTCTGTGCTTCGGGTACGTTGTGTCCGAAATTAAACTAACACAGCTGTTTTTGTTTTCTTTTTATTAAATAAAGTAATACGGACACTCTATGTTGAAAAAATGAATTAAATATATTTAAGTTTACACAAAATACAAAAAAACAACTTATAATTATTACGCGTGTATATATTAAGCTGAGCGAGGTGTGTGTGCTCAGCGCTGCTCGACGACTGACGAAGTTGAAGACTTCTTGTCAACTCCTTGGTGGACGCTTTGCAGAGATGATCCGCCTACTTACTATATTTTAGTTCACTTCAGTTATTTTCATTGGTGAAAATGGCGAGTGAGGTTAATAAATATGATAGAGGGAGAAAATTTTCCCAAAGAAAAAGTTTCTCCAATTTATAGTAAAAACGGACTTAACCATCAAGGCAAAAACGGCGAGCCGCTTGCCTCCATAAATGTCGTTCGCATGCGATCGGGAGCGTCGTTGTACTAATCCGCGTACACGTCCCGGTGCCATGTCTATTATAAAAAAGGGCTTTAACAGGCCCGTCTCAAAATTGTGGGACTTTTATTGCGGTCGAGGTAGTGGGATTTTTACCTGGACCGCTTCGTATTTTTCGGCGTACATACATCTTATTTTCTATGTTGTACATATAATACAATACAAGTAAAAATAGCTTACAAAATGTTATTTGATTAAATTAAAATATTGACGCTAACTTATGAATATAGTATTACGACGGAACATACAGTATTCTGTCAAAATATTGCAAAGCCTGAACCGCACCTGTCTTGTTAAACAACCTTGCGTCCAACATCTTCAACTCCCGTCGCAAGGTAAAAGAAAATCCCTCCAGCTCACTCACCCTCGACTCCCTCGCACCCAACAACCACACCAGCCAAGGAAAAAAGACCAACTATATACCTGTGAGCGCGTGGCGTGTATTTTGCGATGCAAATTAATGCGCGATTACCGAAGCACACCCTTATACTCTGCGCGCTCGTGGTTGCGCTTTCCTTCCTCCCCCGTCTTCTCCCGCGCGTCATATATGTATATATGTATATATGTATACCACAGCTTTTAATGGCCGCGCAACGCGATGCTTACCCCTGCATTAGGCTGCTTACACGCTCGTTCTCCCCGCGTGCATGCGCGAGCACAAGGGGGTCGGCTAATCTGATTTAATTATTACACATTACGCGACCTCCAACTCTCGTATAGGTATACATATATATGTGTTATACTGCTTGGTGGACACGCTTCGTGGTTGTCGACGCTCGAACAGCCGATTTTTCAATCCTGCCAGTTGTACCTATACTATATAGAAGTTTTTATACCGTGACTGCTATATATATATATATAGCTACTTATATGAAAAAAGAATATATAACCAGGCGCGGCAGCGTTTCATATATCCTTGCGGAGATCGATGAAAAACTTATCGGCCGATGATTCTCACAAAGCGACGTGTGTCTGTATATATATACGCTACAATTACGAGTCTGGTAATGAGGATTGAACGATTATTATAAATCAAAAGCGCGCGCGTGTGTATAACAACGTCTTCATTGGCGCGAGCGACGTTCCGCGTGTTTTGCCCCTGTAAACTCTCGCGTCTTCTCTTCCGATATGCGAAGAGAGAGAGAGAGAGAGAGAGAGAGAGAGAGAGAGAGAAAGAGAAAAAAAAATTGTCATCGCGTTACGCACATACACACACACATATATACGCAGAGCACATGGGGTGTAATTAACCAGCGGCGGCACGCGCTCACGCACGGCATTCCCGCGCGTGTATCCCTTTCTCTTTTTTCTCTAAGGGCGATGCCGATCGACGATCCTTATTTATCAAGTTCGCGCAGTGAGCTGAGAGAGAGAGAGAGAGCGAGACAAGGAGAGTAGTATATATATAGGTAGCAGTATAGCCGTCAAATGAACTTATTGCGCAGCAGGAGCTTTTTGCGTAACGCGCGCGGATAATTGTTAGGGGCCGATAATTTTATAGCTGAGCAGCGCGGCGTTCTTGCGCGAGTTGATTGATAAGAGAAGGAAGGCGAGCGTAATTTAGTTATAAAAGGAGACGTGGCGGCAGCGGGCTTGTTTGTTGTCGAAGCGATATTACTTGATATGATTGGCAATGAGGTTTTTTGTGAAAGTTCGGCTTGTTTAAGATGCGGAAGGATTTACCTGATTTAGGTGTTTTGTACGGGTGCGTTAATTTTAATCTGCGTATAGTATAGTGGTTTGTCTCGAACATTTTGAGATAAAAGAAGAATAACAGTTATAATTCAGCTGTAGTATTTAACACATATGCATTTCATGAATACTTAAGTATACGGTAATTCTCTCGTATATCGGTGCTTAAGTAATTATGTCACCACGATATTACGCATCACTATACAACACAAGCTCCCGCTGACAAAAGAAGCTTGTAGCAATAAAATGCAAAGAACAAAATTCTTCGAACATTGTCAGTGAAATCAAAATTTATCGCTAATCTTAATCATTCTTGTAGTCGCTATTTTGTTTGCACCACCAGACTCGTCTCTATATACGTATACATATATACATTGTATATAAGAGTTTAGGAAAAAAAAATGCAAATTAGCAACCGATAGCGCATGTATAACTTGTACCGTCGTACACTATCAAAGCAATCCGTTTTATTAGTTTTGTCAAAATACAGCCTTAGTGGTATTAATCAAGTTATATTGCTTTTACTCTCCTGTGAATGACACTATAATATTTTTTCCGCATTTTATATCCAACTTCACCAAATAAATCTTTCTTCACGCTCGCGTACGGGTTTAAAAATCGCAAAAATATGTAACCCATGCGCCATCACTACTTTGCGTTATAAGGAAAAAAGAATAAGAAGAAGAAGGGGGTCGGTGCGCGTGAGCGTGAGCGCGCGTTCATGCGCCGTTAAGGTCACGCTTTTACGTGTAAAAGGCGCCCTGAGCAAAATCTAGTTTTTGTTTATTCATTAGGCTACCGCGTGCGCGCCGCGAGGGGTAGGTATAGTCGTCGGATCTCCGATACGCCGACAGCCATAAAAATCTGAATATATTAGAGCTGTATATATATATACACACGCGCTACTACTGCCGTCGCCGCTGCCGCCGCCGCTATGGTGCCGATGTCCCGCGATAATCCTACTTTTCGACGTTCTTTTTTTTTTCGTTCCTTTTTTTTTCAAGTAAAGTCTTGAGCGAAAGGCCGTCATGTCGAGGATCTCCATGTTTTTTTTTTAATTCCGTAGTGTGCGCGCGTATAGCTTTTAATGCGCCTTTAACGCTAATCGAGCGTCGAAGAGCGTCGGATAATTTTAGCCGCGCGCGCGACTTAATGATAATAAATTTTGGTTTTATTCGCGGGCAATTAGTCTGCCTGAGCGCGAGGGAAATGAAGTTGTATCAGTGACGGGAAGGGAAAAGCTAGGATAGTATCAACGGATTCAAATATATATACGTAAGTAAATCCGAAATAGCGTGAAAAGTGCGTTCGAAACCTATGCTATACGACGACGACGACGACATTCCTCGTCATAAAAGAAGCTTGCATTCCACTACATATATATATATATATATACCGTCGGCGTAATTAAAATTCTCGAATACAATTTT
Source organism: Torymus texanus (assembly GCA_036873485.1). Taxonomy (NCBI): domain Eukaryota; kingdom Metazoa; phylum Arthropoda; class Insecta; order Hymenoptera; family Torymidae; genus Torymus; species Torymus texanus. The sequence continues at coordinate 7,581 of JAYJLV010091932.1, read as the reverse complement.
CTATAGCTACGCGCTGCCGGCTGCATCTCACTCGCATACTGGTATACGCGGCAATTTTCTGAAAATATGTATCGCAACTTATATATGCATCGCGGAAACGTTATAAACGCGCTGCGCAGCTACAGCGGAAATCCCAGGCGCCGCGTTCCGCTACCCAACGTGTGTATCTCTCTCGATACTCGGTTTCTTTTTTCTTTTTTTTTTTTGTTCGAATCGACACCCGCACGAGCAAAAAGAAAATCGGCTTATCTCACTTAATAATATTTTGTCGCCTAGAAAGCGTTTGCGCGCGCAAGAGCGGCTTTATCTTCATGCCATCGAAAGCGCGAGGAGAGATAGCCGCGGATAAGCGCATTATCATCGGCATCGCAGCGCGGCGCGCATATTTGCATGGAAATCGCGAGCGAGTATAGAAGAGTCTTTTCGTAATAGGTATAAAAGAAGGGAAGAGAAGGAGGAGGAGAGATGTTGCGGGGTAAGGTTTTCTTTCTTTACGTACGTACGCGTGTTATTAAAATAATCCGGTGCGGTAAAGTGTGAAGAACCGCGTATGTTATTAATTAAATTACGATGACGAGGGGGGAGAAGAAGCGAGGTAGTCGTCGGATCGAAATGTATTGGAAAAACAGCGGTTTTCAAGATACAGAGTAGATGTAGATGTATTTTATAATGACCATCGAAGTATAAATGTGATATTTTTGAAGAAAAAGCGATTGACTGTAAATAACGCAGTTTATTATTATTAGTAAATGAATGTATTTCGTTATATTTTCGTTTTGGAATTTAGTTGGAAAAATTTATTATATTTCACTATAATTTTTTTCGAAATCACGTGGAATCTGTAATTAAAAAGAAGTCCATCTTACCTATGGAAAGTGTATTAAATTTCGGTTCGATACTGAAGTTTTAGAGCGATGTCGACATTTTGAAAGTGCAGCATAAATACCGTTGAACCATGCCCGTGATCATTGATATATCTTCAGTTTTCCATTATATATCACTTTAATACGTTAAGTCACCTATAACCATCACTTAAAATCACCTCGAGTACTGCTTACTATTTTCAAATTCTACGATCTGCTCCATATTTTTCCTCGTTGTAATAACAATTCAATGTTATTATAAACTTTGTATACTTTCAAACACAATTTTGCAGCTAGTAATAAAAATACATTGCTTAAAGTTGCTGAATACGTACGATCGGTTCGTTCTACCTTAGATTTCTCGACGTAGCTTTTATCTATCCTGAAGCTTGACGAAAAACGAATCGTCGGTTATTTATAAAAATTGAATTTTATATAGTGTAAAAAACATACACTAGAGTATTCTTTCCACACCACCTTCTCTAATCATCCACTGAATCCAAGTCTATGTTATGACCACCAACGTCGGCACCTTTCAATTCTCTCGTGCATTATCACACATCACTTGCAACCCTCAAGTCTCAAGCTCTCCTTTACAACACTTTGAAACTCTCTACACTTCGCCACACTTTCTTCCAAAACCTTTCCAACCAAAAGCCTCCATCAATCCCACAACCCTCGCACATCCACCGCTCAACACACTGACCGGCGAGCGACTGAGCTTTCAGTCCACCGCCAGGGTAATTGGAATAATTCGGGCCGCCGCGCGTCGTGCGTTCACGCCACGCTCTCTCTCACTCTCGGAAAGAGAAAAAAAATTTGCATTTTAAATGAAGCGATAGCGTGCCGACCTGCGGCTCCCCCGTCAACCCCCCCGTGCGCGGAACTTTGTGTTTTATAAGAACCTTAATATTTATCGCGTATATATCCCCTTCCCTTACATAGTGAGCTTTGCGCTCGGACTTGTATGTGTACGGTATTATAACATGTCTCGCGTGGCGCTCGCTTGCTTTTTCGCGACTAGTTCAGTTCGCGCTCTAATTGTTCGCTTTTACTCTTGAATAGAGTCGAGCTTACTTTTTTTTTGCAGTAGCAGCAGAAGGGGAGAGGGTCGCGCGATGGACTATTTCGCCGCGTGTGATAACGAAGCTAACGCGAGCTAAATATTAAGGACACGCGGTTGGCTTGCGCATATTTAATATAAATAAATCATTGATATTCGTTGTACATATAACGAGGGAAAGACTATAAGGTATTCTCTTAATTATTTATCCTAATTGATTAAAGAAAAAAAAGAAGCTTTTTCGTACTCACCTGTAGTGTTGTCAGGGCTCCGTCGGCGCCGGCTCGACACTCCCCGCCAACGACGGCAGCATCCGATATCCTCTCTCTCTCTTCACCTTCTGACCCACGTGCCGCTCAACTGTCACGCTCTCGCCTCTCTTCGCGAGTTCAATCCGCGGTCTCCCGCGAAACCGTCTTGTATTTATCGTCTCGCGCTATCTTTACTTATACCGCCGCACCAGCCAAACTCTCAGTACCAAAACCACTGTTCCAACAATCCATCTGCACTAAAATTCCATATACTCTCCCACTGTCTCTTATCAGTGTAACCACGTGGTATAGTACCCAATAACACGTATCATATCATCAATCAATCAACTAACGCCACTACCACTAGCAGTAGCAGCAGAAGCAGCAATGTATACATGTATAATATGTGACAAGTCAGTAGCAGCGCGCGATGCTGTCCACGCGAAGGACACGGCGAGTCTGAGGCATGCGCGCGCGCCGGCCAGTATACTCGTCCGTTCGTTCGTCCGTCCGTCCGTCCGCATTCGGCCCGGCCTCCGCCGCTGCCGTGTGTATATACTACACAAGCATCGTCGCCCCGGGGCGCGGCGGCAACGGCGGCAGTGCGCACACGCGCATCACGCGAGAGAACCGCCGCAGGCGGCGCGCGGCTCTTTTCTAGCGCCGATGAGAAGAGAGGAGGAGGAGAAGGAGGAGCAAAGATGTGTAGGATGCTGCTGGTAGCTACTAAAGGGAGAGATGGAGATGGCACGCGCGCGCCCGCGCGCGTTACGCGGTTACTGGAGATGATGCGTTGATGATGATGATGATGACGGGCATGCGTGGATTCTGTGCGTGTGTAAGGGTGGGGGTGTCTTGGTTAGAGGGTGGGTAGAGGAGTGGGGAAAATGGGGATTTAGTGTGAAGAGGGTGGTTGATTTGACTTTGGATTTTATAAAAATATATTGTCATTGATGTTTGTAATGCTTTTAATGCTACCGAACCCCTTGTTATTTTCTGTGCTTTATCAGTGATTCTATTGGGCATGTTATTGTGTTAAATAATATTTCTAAATTTAAGTACATATTATAACAAGAGAAAGTACACCAGTATGAATGTTAAGATAAATGCAAATGTCACGAAATAATGGGGACAAGGTTGCGAAATCAAAATAGGGTGTGGAATGAAATTCTCTTCATTTTTTGGTATTAGTGAATTACAGATAACAAATTTGTATGTACTTACCGTATCATAATCGGTGGACACGTATATATGGTATGTAAATTTAAGCAGATTCTTTAGGTAACTCATTTATGCTATTTCATACTATTATAATATACATATGGACCAGTATTACATCCGTAGAATTCGGCAGGCCACGTTAATTTTATAAAAATAAAAGACAATGAATCGCTCATTAAAGCTAATGCACAAAAGTACAATGCCCGCAGCGTATGCATTTGTAAAAAGGCCCACTTGTGATTTCGCTCGTAACCGCTGTCACTTCGACGAGGAGGAGGAGGAGGAGAAGAAGCGATTTCGGCGTGTTACCTGCAGGCCAGATCAGATCTCGCAAAACGTCCTATAGTAATTTGCTCCGCAGACGCGTGCGCGTATACTGCACACCTGCATACTTACAGTACGACGAGCACGCGACATGAATTAATTCACTGCGTACACATCATACATATATATACACGCATGCCCATGTATACGCGAGACGCGTGAGTATACACGAGTATACTTAAGCGTCATTATCTTATCAGACGCTGAAACTTTGCTTCCATTGATTATTATCTAGAGGAGGGCGCATATATATACACATATTATATAAACGTACATCGTTTCAATTCGTGAAACAAATTTTTTACATCGTTAAGGAGTGAATAAATTAAGCGAGATTTTTCGCGTGTTTTATTTAAATATCTCAAGTATAATATCTATACATTTCGCAGTTATCTTATATTGCGAGAACAGCGGCTCAGCGAACCCGTCAGCCAGCATCCGAAAAATTTTCAATCACTGCCGAAAATTGGCTAATAAAAATTTGTCAGCCACCATCACCACCACCACCGCAGCAGTCACCCTATACACCTTGGGGAGATTATCTACTCCGCAGAGCATCAAAGTAGAAAACAAGAGACCGCTCGGCACATACTCTCTCTCTCTCTCTCTCTCTCTCTGTGGCGCCCTTTAATGGATTGGGTGTCGAATGACAAATAAACACGGGGTGCAGCACAGCGAGCGAGACCTTAACAGCCCCCCGCGGAGTAATTGTGCGGTAACGACTGCTTTCTCTCTCTCTCTCTCTCTCTCTTGAGCGCAGAAGGTCGGGACAGGTTGTGCCGCTTTACGGATCATCGCCTCGGCTAAACCGCAGCGCGCAACGCCGGCGTGGGCTTTACACATTCGCTCGCTTGGGCGCCAAATGTCGACAGGGAGGTGGTGCGTATAGTGGAGAGATGATGTCTTCTTTCGCGGTGTCGGAAGTATGAATCAGGAGGGATTTTTTACACGATGCATGGAGAGTGGATGTAGGGGTTTTTTGTGAAGGGAAGGTAGGAGCATACTGATGTATGGTGATGGTAGTATCGTAACGACTGGAGTAGTGTGAAGATTGAGCTTCGGTAATGTAAATTCAAAATGCAATAGATTGTTATGGGTGGAGTAGTGAATATATAGTTATAGTTTCGGAGTCTTTATAAAGATTGTATATAATTGTTGCGATCTGAAATACAATTATAAATACACCTATTATTCAATACCTTCTCTCTTATAATCTAAAATATAGTGATATTCAGTGATAAATTAACAAACAGTCAATACGCGTACTACCGAAATAATGGATATTATCTGTTTCAGTAGTCTATATCCAGCATCGTAGTTGAATTTGGAGAATTGCACTCATACGATACAGTTTAGTTTCATAATAAAAAAAAAGAAATATCCTCGAAAATCTGAAACAACATGTGCATTTTTATCGCACATCATAACAACGCTAACCTACATTTTCAAAAACATCTCTCGACATTTAAAACCTCCCTCCCAGTCAAAACAATACCCAGCTAGCGACGCAAACTCCAGTAACTTTTCCACTCTAAAAAGCAAAAACGCCACACGCTCTTTCTCGCTCTCTCGCGATAAAACAGCCAATCCAACTCGTCGCGCGCACGAAAACTCCGTGTACACTTCCAAATCCTGTCTCTCTCTCTCTCTCTCCCTCTCTCACACCCCCTCCTATCCTCCCTCCACCCACGTCGATTTTCCCGCGCTTGCATCGATCGCCGGTCCATATAGCGACGACGACTACGACGACGGCGACGACGACCGTCCTCTCCACTAAGCGATAAGATCGCGCTGTGCGACTGGCGCTCCAGCCGCGTCCTCAGCCCCCGGCGGGTGAGTGCCGCGCGTTTGCCATTGGCTCAACCCCCCTTACTACGGCACGTGATGGGTTACGCCCAGGAAGGATGCGCCCCCGCGTTCACGCGCGCAAGCGCGTCCGCATCGTCGTTATATACGTGTGTATATGTATATATATGTGTGTATAGCATTGTGTAGCAGTGTTGCTGCTCCATTTTCCCGCTGAATCATTTGGAGATGTATGTATGTGTGTGTGGAACGAGACGAGGCGATGTATGATGACTGCGAGTGTTATATATATAGTCTCGGGTGGCGCGTGGATTACGCAACGTGGATTTGATTTATGGCATAGCGGAGCGGGTGATGCAGTCAGGCGGAAGGGTAAATATTGCTGTATGGTTCGGTGATCGGTCGATGCGCGCTCGCGCAGGTTTCATTGTAGATGTCATGTGTCTGTGTAGTAGTCCCAGGAGGGGAGGGCTTCAACAAAGGGACGATGCGCAGTTATTAAAATTTGTTCGTATAGTGGACCGGCTGGTATTTTTTGACAGGTTTTTCACTGTACATGGATATGTACACTTGTTATCGAAAAACTAGCTTTACGAGTGCCTGCGTGTCGTTCGCATAGGCTATAATCGAAGCGAAAAGATTAATTTTAAAACGAAGAATTGAGCGCGAAATTCCGTAAGTAGAGAGAAGGCTAATCGAGCAAGGGGTAGACGTACATATATACGCTAGCGGTGCACGCCAGCAAGCAATAAAAGAGCCGTGCAATTACACCTCATTACCCTTTTCGCAAGGTTCCTTGTTTGTTCAGGGTATAATGGATGGTATTATCTGAATCGGGCTAACCTATAAAATTATACAATGCACTTTATGCGTGCTTCTACTTTCAATAAAGACTCTCGTCGTCCGTTCCAAGTGAATAAAAAATCGTTTTTCTTGTTACTTAACCTGAATACTTATTTACCTCAACTTCAGAACTTGGTTCGTTCATTTCGAACCCTCAACCCTTCTCTAATCGCTCGGTTACACTTATTGCCACAGCCCAATCTTCCTAACCCTCAGTTATACATTTCCTATATATATAGCGTTCTATAACAAAGAACAGAGACATCATAAATACTTTCTCTAATCCGCAGCGGGCAACTGCAGTTATTCTGCGGTATACTTTCAGAAATCCGCAAAATTCCCAAAAACACAAGGTCCGTTGCAGTTTTTGTGCTGCAAAAGAAGAAAACCCCAGGCGACGTGGCATCCGATCTTCCGGGAATCAGGAGGCGAAACGTAATAAAAACGCTGTGCGCACGTTTCGGATAGAGAGAACGAGAAGTGGGCGGCTTTTTAGCTTCGCAGCGCGTATATATATATCCTGTAATTGCATGAAATTACTTCATTTCAGCAGGTGTCGATAATAGGGACGCCCTGGATCCTCAGTCGTGTTATACAAATATTTGGAGGAATCGTGCGCGAGAGAGAGAGAGATTCCAGCTCGCCTTATACGCATTTTCTTCATTGGTCTGGCGCACGGGAGAATCGTAAAAACGTACTGCGCAGCGTCATCAGCCTCAATTATACAAGTGCGAAATCGCTGCGTAAAAAAAAAAGGAGAGGGATAAGGAAGAAAGTCTGTCTCTCTCGGTGCGAATCTTCGATATTGCGTATACACGCCGCCTAAGGCCCGAGCGCCGACAAATGAAATAACAGCGTTTATCGCGCGGCAAATTACTACATCGTGAGATGCGGGCGCCCAGGAAAGAGGAGTACGTGTCAAAATTGCAAACCGCGAGATATTGGAGGGGCGGTAAGTGCAAAAAGTCGAGCTTTCGCGCGCGCGCGTGCAAAGCCGAAAAATTACCCGTGTCTCGTTAAGTCTGGCCCCAAAAGTATCTTCTCTTTTTTTGTGCGTCGATGTTGTGTTATTTTCTGTGCGCGGTATATACAAGCGCGTCGTGTCATTCGCGCTTCGAATTAATTGAGTGCTCGCGGTGGAGAGAGAGAGAGAGAGAGAGAGAGAGAGAGAGAGAGAGAGAGAGAGAGAGAGAGAGAGAGAGAGAGAGAG
>JAYJLV010091912.1:0-12991 GCA_036873485.1 Torymus texanus | reverse complement strand
TGAAAAATAAAAAAGGTTTAATACAAACAATTAAGTAGTATTTATTTTTGCACGGACTTTTCAAACGACCCTCGTATGTATATTCGTCGTCTCCGAGGCTCGGGAAGAAAGTTAGAGTGGATAGCGAGGCAAGCTGGTCCCACTTCAAAACTAATAGTTGTCAGATGAAAGAATGAATTAGCTTGGCATGTGAAATAGTGCTCAAATGAACACTTCTTCCATTTATTTACTTTGAATTATTCATGATAAACATTTTCAGATTAAGTACTCTGCACTGTACCGGTTCTGATTAAAATTGTATGGCTCGTAATACTTTATAAAAATGACGTAAAAATTAAGCGGGCAGCGTTGGCTGGCAAAAAGGAAACAGTGTAATAGCAGGTTTTGCGCGATAATCACACTACTTTAGGACTTGGCGTACATTAATTTAGATTTGTTCTCTAGTACACGCATACAAACTATCACTGTGGTTCTTGTTTAGCGTATTTATATTGACACGTAGTAGTAAAAAGAAAATATTCGCTCGTGGTAATTGCAAATATGCATATGATGAATTCTTATCTCCGAGTGGTCCGTACATGACTACTAGTTCGACACAAACCATTATTGAACGTGATTTGTCGTCGACGTACAAAAGAACTACGAGGAAAATCAAAATTCGTCCGGTTCGGAAGGAAGGGAAAGACTCACTCGGGAAAAAAAGTATTTGTCGAGTGAAAAATAATGGCGCGGCTCATTGTAAAGCTAGCACGTACACAGGTCATTGCATATACACAGTCCTGCACGCAAAGGTGCGGGGGTCGCGTGAGCATTAGTTGTATGTTTATGCGCGCATAAGAAAGCCTATGGCGTATTTTCAGATCGAGAGCACGAAATTAAAATGTATCGCCGAATCTGGTGCGGGTAATTTGCATGTCCCGCGATGCCTATGCTGCCGCCCCGTCCGTAGCCCATCCGCACGATAGCTACTCTCCTTCCACTTTCTCTCTTTCTCCCTTTCTCGGGCTCCGCTGACGGGACCGCTTTCCGAAGAATTTACTAGCCGACTCTCGCACGCGCTTGCCTTATCTGCGCGATCTTAATGATCTGTCACACGATATACACTGGTTTTGTCGCCCCGAGCGTCGCGCGGCTCGAGTGCAGGTTGTAGCAGCCGCAGCCGGAAAGTTGAATTTTCATATTTACCACCTCTCCCGCTTCTTTATTGTGCTTTATCATGATAATTTCGTTGAGTAAGACGTTACAGCTGCCGAGGCTCCTTTACGGATGAAGATTAAATTTACATGGGAATCGTTATTTTATTACGAGCTTTATATTATAAGTGAAACATTTTATGTCATAATAATCTGCTCTGGAAATGGAATGGAATACTTGTTTGCATTTTGAAAAATCTGTAAAATACACTTGAGACTTTATTTTCGACATTTCGTTATACATAACAATTACGAGGGCGACGTGTACTGTATATAAAAATGGGCGAGTGATCTAGACAGCAAGTACGAATTAGTAATAGTTTGAGCGACACTATTTCTCAAAGTCTAGACTCTATTCTCTCTTCTATCGTCGATCTCGCCGTGTCACCAATTCACTTCCCCCCGTTTGCGTTTACTGTATCCTTTATTCATAGAAGCAAAAACTAACTTACTCCATTATTATTCATCCGGATCTATTTCTTCCAACTAGGGGATAAACCTCCGAGGAGCATTAACTCGACAATATCGTCTATATTCTCGAATATTTATCTATATTCCGAATCAGCCACAGTTACAATTTGACGTGGCTCAAAAAGGCTATAAAAATAAACCGTAAATTCGATAAACGTTCGAGACTCTTAAAAAGGTAGCAGCAGTAGTAAGAGCAGAAACAATGCTCGGAGTTCCGCTATTCAAAGGTTATTTGATCGATTCGGCGCGTGGCAGAGCTCGCGCGTGCATAAATATGCCCGGAACACACACGTGCGCGGCGCAGTGTGTGAGTCCTCTTGCGCTCCGACGCGCCGTGGGCAATTCTCCTCACATACATTATATTAACACATTAGACTTGGCTTGCCTGCCAAAAACTCGTAAGCCAAAGCGCTAGCTCGTCCCTTCGTATATACGTGTACAGCAGCGAGTAATGTATATACATACACACACACATGCATGTACACGGCTCTGACCACCAAAGCGTTCGAGCTCGACTTCTTCGTCAATGCGAGCGCGAAAAAGCGTCGCCCTGACATGTACATAACAGTCGATCCCTTGATTTTAATACCAGCCAGAGGATGAGTCTCTAAACCATTATATTCGTGTAATAAACGTAGCAGCTGTTGACATTTATTAAGATGGAGTAGATTTATTCTTCTTCTATCAACTTCAATTGGCTTCTAATGAAAGCTATACTGACTTTTAGAGATCACAGTCGTTATTTACATGATAACGAAGTTTAAGAGTTTTAACGTAAAATAAATGACAGTGTAAAAAATTTAGAGGAAAATTGGAGTTGGACGATATATTTTAGACGTGTATTAGCCGCTAACGGCTAAGAAAGAATCGGCTGAAAACATAGGCGGCCCTGCCCAGCATGGTCGGCACGCCGATTTTACGACCTGCACTATTGTCACCTGATGTGTCTTTTTTCTACGAGGACTAGAGTGAAGAAAGAAAAGTTGATATTTCTTCGATTAGAGTTATTTTTAAATTGTTTTAGTAACAAGTTTAAATTCAGAGTGTTAACAAATTAATATGCTTAAATCCCCTATTATATTAATATCCATGGACGCTAAAATTTTGGGAACGCGAAAAATAGAAAAAGATAGATAGATGTCTATTACTAAGGAGTGAGTGAGAGAGAGATGAAGTGAAGGAGAGGGAGAGAGCAAGAGAGAGAAAGCAAGAGAGAGAAAGAGAGAGAGAGTGGGGTGCGCAGTCGCGGGGTCGTCTAGCAGCGATTAATTTGACTTCAGAATTGAATTCGGCGGGAAAAAAAAAAATCGAAAAATATTTTTTGGAAAATTATTTAACGATATTTTTACCATTCAGGCGGCGTTGAAAAGGCTAAAGAACTCACAAAAAAGGCCAAATTCATCCAAAATTTGTTTAAAACACGATTACAATTGGATTCTACTACTTTGTAAGAGTTTATAGATCATGAATATGATGTCAACTGAAAAAATTCATCATCTAATGATCATCAATATGATGTCAAATGAAAAAAAAAAATCTAAATTCTCTTGATGGCCAAATTTTTTTTTTTGTAGTGATTTTCTCTATCTCTATTATCGAACATACACAAATAACATGGATACTTTGAGAATCCAGATTGTTGTGCAAGTATCATAGATAGAATTTCCAAGTATGCACATATTTGCCATTTATGTTCCTCGTATTTTATTTTTGTCAAAACCAATTGAAGATTAGAGTACTCTTCTTTAAGCGTAGTTGCATGTACTGACGGTATAGGAATATACATGTTCGTAATGTGAAGAAGTACTGCTTGAAGGCTGCGTTTTGATGAATCAATGAATAGTCTCCAATTCTTAGGTTTGTACACATTTGGTTTGAATTCACCTATTAGTCCTTTTACATCGGTGCACTAAACTAGATTTGAATCGTCCTTCAAATATTTACGAAAGTTTTCTTTTCGTTTACGATATACACTTATTTTAGTTTCTTTTTCCAACCCATTTCTTCTCTTTAAATCTGAAGCCATAAATTCTGATTGATCCTTAGACAAACCAGCATTTTTTAAAAAAATATTAAGACTCTTTTGAATGAATTTTTCAACAGTTCGCTCTTTACCAAACAACTCGATGGATGTAGAGGGTATAAGTAAAATTAAAAAACAAAGAGTACTTTGAAACATATTCTTCATCACTGTTCAAAGAAAGGTTTTCTTCATCCTCATCCGATTCGCTTGAGGATTCAAGCGATGAGAAGGATTTCTCATTGGATTGTCCATCGCTCGAATCGATTTCTTCCTTAGTAATCTGATTTTTTGAATGATCATCTACTTGCAGAGCATCCAAACCTGTAGTAGCACTATCTTGCGACTCTTCATTTTCTAATCCTTCTACAAATAATTCTTCTGGCAGCTCGACGGTGTTAACAGTAGCATAACTTACTCTTTGTTTTTTAATTTTAATTATACCCCCTACTTCCGTCGCTAAATAGCCTTAAAGCAGTACTTCTTAACATTACGAACAAGTACGCTCCTATACCGTCAGCACATGCAACTACGCTTAAAGAAGAGTACTCTAATCTTCAATTGGTTTTGACAAAAATAAAATACGAGGAACATAAATGGCAAATATGTGGATACTTGAAAATTCTATCTATGATACTTGGACAACAATCTGGATTCACAAACTATCTATGTTCTTTCTGTATGCTCGATAGTGGAGATAGAGAAAATACCTACAATAAAAAAAATTTGGCCATCAAGAGAATTGTTTAAACCTGGAAAACAAAATATTCTAAAAGAACCACTCGTTGATCCGTCTAAAATTTTAATACCTCCTCTGCATATAAAGCTTGGATCGATAAAACAGTTTGTCAAGGCTTTAGACACAGGTGGGCAATGCTTTGAGTATTTGGGAAAAGTATTTCATCAGAAATCAAATGCTAAATTGTGCGAAGGAATTTTGGATAGTCCAGAAATCCGTACTGTATGTAGAAATGAAAACTTTGACAAAACAATGAATGGTGACGAGAAATCTGCATGGTCAATTTTTAAAGAGGTATCAACAAAGTTTTTGAATAAAACAAAAGACATGGATTACATAAATATTGGGAAAAGAATGGTACGTAATTTTGAAAAATTGGGCTGCCTCATGAACCTAAAACTTCATTTTCTTGATTCACACGTTGATCAATTTCCCGAAAATATCGGGGACTTTAGTGAAGAGCCAGGTGAAAGGTTTCAACAAGAGTTGAAAGAATTCTAACGCAGATTTCAAGGACGGTGGGGCATAAATATGTTGGCAAATTACTGTTGGATCATAAAAAGAGAAAAAACTACTAGTAGGGGACAAAAACGTGTCAGAAATCCTCTACATCGGTCATGTGAAGAGAAACGTGTGTGTAAACGTAAAACACTTTACATTCTCATATTTTTGACACTAAAATTTTTACGGAGTCACTGATCATGAATTTCAAGTCTTATTTACAATTAACAGTCGAAGGAAACCTTGAATTTATGATCTATGTTGTGGAAAACCCTCAAAGAACTGATTAAAACATCGATTTTCAGAAAAACTGAATAATTTACCTCGTTTACTGCCTACTAACGCCCCTGGGAGTAATTTTTTTTTTTCATTTGACATCATATTGATGATCATTAGATGATGAATTTTTTTCAGTTGACATTATATTCATGATCTATAAACTCTTACAAAGTAGTAGAATCCAATTGTAATCGTTTTTTAACCAAATTTTTTATGAATTTGGCCTTTTTAGTGGGTTCTTTAGCCATTTCAACGCCGCCTGAATGGTAAAAATATCGTTAAAAAAATTTCCAAAACATATTTTTTGATGTATTTTTTCCCGTAAAATTAAATTCTGAAGTCAAATTAATCGTATCTCTCCTCCATTTATTTTTATTTTCTAAAAACCATGAAAAATTCGTAAAAAATGAGGTTTTTCTTTTATAACCTCAAAATTCACTTCGGAAGGGTATATTTTTATTGCAGATTCAGATTCAGCGTCGAAAAATACGTAAGAAAACATAGGTCTGGTCAAAAGTACAGACAACTTTTTTTTTGTGGGCCTGTGTTACTATTGAACGTTTGTACGAAAAGATTATATTTTCTTGATTAAATATTTATCATGAAAACATTTAATTATTAATATTGACCATTTATTCTGATTGCTGAATATTTATAAAATTGTAATCAAATTTTTGGTTCATATTTCATATTTAATGTTATTTATTATTATTTATTATTTTATTTGAAAAGTCATTAGGGTGGTTTGAATATTAGTAGAAAAATGGAACATGACAATGTAGAACAGGTAATTAATGAAACGTCGTCGCGGTAGACCTAGGATTAGACGTACTTCCGACGAGAAAAGGGAATTTCGAGAAAGGCAACGGATTTTAGTAAATGAAAGAAAAAGACGATACAGGGAACGTTGCGGTAATAATATCAATGATAACTCAAATAGATCGGAACATCATACTAATCAGGTAATTAATGAAAATGGTCATCGTGGCAGACCTAGAATTAGACGCACTTCTGTAGAGGGAATATCAGGTAAGGCAACGAATTTTAGTAGATGAAAGAAGAAGTTGATACAAGGAATGTTGCAATAATAATGTTATTGATAATTCAAATACATCGGAACCTCCTTCTAATCAGGTAAATTCAATTGGAAGAAGTATACAATGTAGTAGAAGATGTCGCAATAGAGAGAATGATGATGAAGAAAGAGAATTTTAATATCGTCGATGTGAACGAAATACAGAGAATCAAAGACTTCTGGAACAAAATAGTAATGTTAATGAACATTATTTAGGTGAGATGATTGTTTTATGTAATCATTGTAATGCGAAACATTTTACTGCAGAGAAAGTATTCGACAATGGTAATAATTCACTTAATGACTGCTGCGGTCATGGGACTGTTAAATCCATCGCAGATTTTCCAGATAATTTATGTTCAATATATAAAAATAATCATCAAAAAAGTAAAGAATTTTTTGAACGTATTCGGAATTATAATAGTTCATTTCCGTTCGCATCCTTTGTAGTTAATATGCCTGAAATAGGAAGAGCTCCGTATTGTTTCAAAATACAAGGTTAAATTTATTACAAAATAAATGAGGCTTTATAGAGCGACGTTGGCTCAATGGTTAGCATGCTAGTCACAGAAACAACGTCGTGCCAGGGGTCGTGGGTTCGATTCCCGGTAAAATCACTCGGATTTTTTCGTGCTGTTTATTAGCGGGACATGTATCATGACACCGGCTGCTTTAAGGCGGGTTTTTTCCCCGAGATTTCCCTTCAGTGGAATCCCGGATTTTCCCTTGCCTTTCAGGCGCAAAACCTGGGCGAATGCGAAGCCGTGGTTTGGATATGTAGGAAGGTCGATAAGGTAGGTAGGTCGATCCGATACACTAGCCAGGGAATGCCGGCCTCACCGGCGGGGAGGTGGTCCTGAAATATGGACCTTCTCCGGAGAGGCTTGCATTGGAGGACGGACCCGATGTCCCTTCCAGGGCAGAGAGCGTTGGCTTAACCAACACGATGCGGGGTTGAAATACACCCACACCGGAAATGTCCTCCAGAAGGGTTAAGAATGGAGAGTTAAAAAAAAAATGATGCTTTATATCCATGGGAAAATGATGATCCTAAATACGGACAGCTTTTTATTGTAGATCCTCAAGAAACTATCGATTATAGAAATACAGCAAACGTGGGAACTGACAGAGAAATAATGTATAGTTTAGAGCAAATGATAAGACAATATACTGTATTTGCTAAATCATATGTAATGATGAAGGAAGAAATTGAGCAACAACGTCTATTATTGGGTAATAATACGGAACCTGAATTGCAATTAATTTTTACTTAAAAACCTGGCTATGATCAAAATAGGTTTGCTGCGGTTTTTGTCACCACAGCCGATGGTGATATTCCTGAATTATATGTGACTATTCGTAATAAGGCTACGCGTGTATTGCAATCAGTAAGTTCGATGGATCAAAACGTAGAACCTATGGTTTTATCCTCATGGATCGCAAGGTTAGCATAAAGATATAGCGAAAATAAATAATAGGAAATTCATAGTAGATAATGATAATGCACAAGACGAACAAAGTAATAGGCATAAGCCCGAATACATTGAATAGATTTTTGTTAGGTCGTAGATTATTTCAACAATGGATTGTTGATACTTACGTTAACATTGAGAGGGATCGTATTGAATGTATCTGACGCAACCAAAAACAATTACATGTAGAGACAAACCAGGGATTAGTTGATCATTTAAGTACTACTGCAAATGATAGGAATTGTCAAGTGGGGAAAATAGTTATATTGCCATCAACTTTTGTTGGTTCTTCTAGATATATGATGCAAAATTATCAATATGCAATGGCTATAGTCCGTATGAAATGAAAACCTGATCTCTTTCTAACAATGACGTATAATCCTAATTGGCGAGAAATTAAATATAATTTATTTCCGTGCCAACAGGCTTCAGATCGTCCTGATATTTGTGCGCTTGTTTTTCATTTAAAGAAAGAATATTTAACCCTTTTCATACCAAATGTCCACAATTTGTACTTGACATTCAGCGCTGTAACTTTTGATCTAAACGTCGTAGAAAAACACTAAAATATACCAATACCGATAGCTTAAAGTCTCCTCTATCGAATCCTGTGTTCAAAATTAGCCCACAACTTTATAGTAAAAAGTTATGACCACTTTTTGGTCAAAACATACCATGTAGATCGATGGCCTGAAAAATTTTTTACTATAGTTTTCGAGGTTGCTGATTTAAAAAATGACCTCAAAAATAAAAAATTCAAAATGGCTGATACAAAATGGCGGACGATTTTATTTAGAAAATTTTGCATTCTTCCGGTTGAAAATTCGTTTTATATGGTTTTGAGGGTCGTTGATTTCGAAAATAAGCTCAAAAATGCAAAAGCCAAAATGGCTGGTACAAAATGGCGGACAAAATGGACGACTTTAGTAAACTTCGCATTCTTCCGGTTGAAAATTCGTTATATACGGGGTTAGTTGAAGGTCGCTGATTTCGAAAATGAGCTCGTAAATGAAAAATTCAAAATGGCTGACACAAAATGGCGGATGACTTGACAAAATTTTGCATTTCTTCCGGTTGAAATTCGTTTTCCAATTCGTTTCGACCGCAGAAGTTCGTCTACTCTTAACGGTAGCGAATAGCTGGAGCGATCGAATGATGCAATAAGCGGCCGAAGCGACGTCTTTTATACCTCTCAGCGGGCGGTACCGGGTAGGGAAATGCGCGTGCAGACTGCGGCGAGGCGGCGGAATTGTTGCGGTGGAGAGATAGCGTGCGACTCTTTCGGCGCGGTTTTTACCAATGTTTATCTTGTTTGAAAGTACCTAAAAAGGGAATAGCCATTATAAAAAAATATGAAATATTTTCCATTTATGCCAATGGAGAATGTTTTCCATCTTTATACATATACCAAGGTAAAATAATTATAATTTATGTGAGAAACAGAGAAATTACAACTTCTTCTTTGATTTGGATCGTATTTTCGAAATCAGTGACCCTCAAAACCGTTTAAGTCTACAAGCCTATCACAAAAATACAAACGAAATTGTGTAATCCTGTTCGTCATTTATTTATTCATTGCCATTGGTGCGAAAATATTTCTCTCATCTAGTTATTGAAAACGAAGTTGATATCATCATGTCTTCTAGAAAAAGATCTAGTAAAAAATCTTCCACTCATTGTCAATCAACAGCACACTTTTTACAAAGTGATTTATGTGAAATGATAGAGCGGAATCATCACGTTGAAATATTGATGTTGCCCATAGGTGACACTTCTAATTTTAAATCTGATGATGACAGCAACGACGAAGAAGACGAAAATCAGAATGAAAAATATAGCGAAAAAATACATAATATTGTATCTTAAAAAAAAATGTATGAACAATATTCACCTACTCAAAAGATACTCGAAAATGATCATAATTATGATTGAGCATCAGGTGAAAAGGTATGTGATCAAAATCTTGTGAATGAATACTTGCTCAAGGAGTCTGATGTAAAAAAATTGCAAGTTCATCACCAACTGAGCTGTCCGAAATATTTTTCTGCTTTGAAATGAAAACATATATCCTTGAAGCAAGTGCCGAAAATGGAACTACTATATCACCAACTGATTAGGACATATTTATTGGGATTTTGTTTTTGTCGACTTTCAATAAGTGTGACGCAATTCAAGATTATTGGTCAACGAACCCTTTGCTAGAGTATTCGATTGTTAGGTCGGTCATGTCTAAGAATAATTTTTGGGTACTTAAAGGTGGTATTAAGTATTCGAAACATTCCGATAAAGATTTGAGTGACCCAGCTCGGCGCGTTCGATCAATTTTTTAAATATTCAGACGAAACATTAAGCAGTTTGGATATTTTCAAACTGCCCTGACCGTTGATGAGATGATGGCAACATTTTTTGGTAGACTATCAATAAAACAGTTCATACGTAATAAACCAGTCCGTTTCGGCATACAATTATGGACTTTGTGTGGGGCTGATGGATACATGTTCGATTGTGATATATATGGGGGAAAAAATTATACACAAGAAAAATTGAAAAATATTGCATTAGGTAGCCGAGTCGTTATGACTCTATTGCAAGATCTCTTACTGTAAACTGTGCACAAGAAGTTGTGTCAGTATCATTTGTACTGTGACAACTACTTCACTAGCCCTGATTTATTAATACATCTCAAAAAGATTGGTCTGCAAACAACTGGCGTTGTAAGGAAGGATAGAGTGGAAGAAAAAAATGAACTACACAAAAAGGCTGTGAGAAGAATGCATGTTATAAAACATGACAAAAATAGCGGTTTGAATTACATCACTTTGATGGACTCTAAAGAAGACTCAGTACTTTTAACCGCAGCAGGAGTGAGCCCTCTGAAGAATGCCATACGCTATTCTAAAGAAGAGAAGACTAAGAAAGAAATCCCGATACCAGCTGCTTTTACAGTAAGAATAAGAGTATGGGTGGCTTGGATGTGCATGATCAGTATTGTCGCAAAGATTTTTCAACAATGCGAAGTAAAAAATGGACATTTTTAATTTTCGTAAGGTTGATTCAATCATCAATCACTAATGCTGTAATTTTAGCAAATGTTGTAAGACAAAGGGAAAAAAAAACAAGTTTGAAAGACTTCGCAGTCAGTGTTGCTACGACATATCTACAAAAGAAATCTAAAGTCAATTTGGAGACCCACCCTTTCAAGAATGTGAAGGAAAAACGATATTGTTCTGGAGACAAGTGCGAAAAGCGAGTACAGTCTTCTTGTGGTCAACATTTCTATAAAGTATGTTTCCGTTCGTTTCATAAAGTTACATAGGTCTTCCGTATGACAGTGACTTGATTCACGGTTTAAAAAGTTATAAAAGTCTTTGAAAAAATATTAAAAACAAATACATAAAAAATACAAAAAATTAAATTAAAAAAAATACAAAAAATAAAAAACAAAAATAATTAAAAATTTATCATAAACTACAAAAAAATAAAATTCTCCAAATAGCGTTTACCTCCCCGCGGTGAGAGTCGGACAACCGCAAAATATTGACGGCTAAAGAACGCGAAATCAACAAATATGAGTCCCTGGATTTTAGACGTACAAAAAATTATATGCATATGATCTATGAGTCGTTTATCTTTCACTGCATACATTTTACAGGAAATATTTATATTTAGCCATCTATTTCTATTTTAAAGTTAATTTTACAGATATGCTTTATATTTCTTTTTAATTAATCTTTTTCAATTAATTACCTATTACTGCGAACTATTAACTAAAATGGAAATAGATGGCTAAATGTAAATGATATTTCCTGTAAAAAGTATGTAGTGAAACATAAGCGACACATAGATCATACGCATATAATTGTTTGTACGTATTGACTTTGACAGAACAGCATATAACAGTTATTTATCTGTTTTTTTTTACTTTTTCCAGTACTTAAATAGTCTGTCACATGTTCCAGTCTAGGTATTCCACACTATTCAAAAAAGGTTCAAAATGGAATAATAAAAATAGAATTTTACTATATTTTATATATATATACATACACACCACACACATACACACACACACACACACACCCATACATAAATTATTATTATTAATATTGTATTAATTTAATTAACAATCAATAATTAAGTTTAAGTACTCTTTTAACCTCCAGCCCGGATTTCCCTCATGCAGTAGGTAACTGGGTCGATTCATTGTAGCATGAATCGGCAAAACTACTGAAGATTGAAAGCACCGGATTCAACCCAGTAGATGCAATTTTCAAACAAGAATTATAATTACTGAAAGTCGATTGAACGCGAGGTTCCCGTAACTAACTGGTAGGGTTCCATAATTCAGCCCACATGCTAGCCCTTCGTTGCGACTGGCAATATCTCTCGTTCTAGTCTACGTATGCTTCCTTTCATCGGTAGGCCGAGCCAGCGCTGCCGACAGTGACTCTCTCTCTCCCACTTTCTCTCTCACCCTGGAAGACCTGCACGGCCTTTCGCCGGGAGATTTGAACAATCATTTTGCAAGAATCTCTCTGTCCCCCTTTAAAAATATCGAAGAGGCAATGGACTCCATACTATCTGCAGATAAGGAAGGTTTTTCATTTAAACCAATTGTTTTAAGCGATGTTGTCATTGCCATTTCTCACTTTTCCTCGCAGGCAAGGCGGGTGAATGATATTCCCCAAAAGGTGATCGTGAAAGCTCTCCCGGTTATCGGACAATATCTGGTAAAAATATTTAACACCTCTTTCGACCAGGGTACTTTTCCGAGCTACTGGAAACGGTCGCAGATAATCGCACTTAAAAAGACTGTATCGTCGTATACAGCCTGGGACTTCCTTCCGATAGCTCTACTCTGCTTCCTTTCCAAGGTGCTCGAGAAGATTGCCCACGACCAAATAACGGAGTTTCTTAATAAAAATAGTCTGCTTGACCCACTTCAAGCCGGATTTCGTAAACACCATAGCACTCAGACGGCACTCCTAAAGATGACATAGGACGTACGCATGGCCATTGGTAACAGAAAACGGACTCTACTGCTACTCTTTGACTTTAGCAAGGCTTCTCATATTTTATATTTTATATTGTATAATATCTAATATTCTTATGTTACTTGTTTACATTTTTAATGTATTTTAAATTTTTGCAGTGAAGGCAAATAAACTTTCATCTCTCTCTCTCTCTCTCTCTCTCTCTCTCTCTCTCTCTCTCTCTCTCTCTCTCTCTCTCTCTCTCTCTCTC
>JAYJLV010091901.1:0-12993 GCA_036873485.1 Torymus texanus | reverse complement strand
ACACACACACACACACACACACACACACACACACACACACACACACACACACACACACACACACACACACATGATGCAGTAATTATTTCGAATCCTGAGACAGACATTTTCCTTTAATCTTTCAATGAACGTTTAATAAGCGATGCAGTAATCTAGATACTTCTTAATGCATTTTTGAACATTGAAAGAAATATGTTCATTTATAATTAGATGAAACAGTCTGAGTAGTTTAAAGTTTACTTATCGATCACATTTAATTATTCAAAGATTAAACTATTTAGAGAAAAGAAATTTTAGAATACTTTTAATTAAAGAAATATTAGTTATTTCATAATTGAACCAAAACTTTTGGATGAATTATATTATTTTTTATATAATGATTGTTGATAAAAATGCTACTATTTAATTAACACGTTAGCTGTAAATTATGGTTAATTTTCTACCAGGATAGGTATTCTATTATGCCGCTAAGGGTTAAAAAGCATTTTCTTTCATGGATTCAGTCTTATTTTTCCAAACATGCATAGTAAGAAAAAAGAACTTTTGTCTTATAAAATATCTTCATCTCGAATAAAGATTATGCTTTTCATTCTAACGTTGCGACGTGTTATAAATTTTTAAATCAAAATCAATGGAGTCAGATCGGTAAATTGGTAAAGGGACTTTGAAATAGTAACGCTACGACAATCGAGCTCATACAAAATAATTGTTTTACCTTTCATTCGCTAAACTGTTTACAATCACGCAACAGCTTATAAATACATCTTATAAATACATTTTCAGAAAATTATTGAGGGTCAACGATCATTAAAATACGTTTATTAGGCATTCTTGGGATGCTGTACTGAATTAGTTTTTTAATCTTTCTTTTTATAATGTAATGAATTTTCTTTTACTTTTGGGACATTACATGTAATTTTATTGTCTTAGAATATATGAATAACATGAAATACATGCCAAACTTATCTCTAAATTTAAATCACTGTATATGGGCTGATACCAAATCGCTGGTATACTTATAACTGATAATCAGTGAAAATCCTCTAATAATTATTCATAACTATTCACTGATTGTTAGTCATAAGTACACTGCTGATTTTGTATCAGTTCATATTTCAAATTTTAAGAGTTAATGTTTTGTATATACAAACAGTAATGCTTTATGTGAGATTGATAAGCGAATGAAGATGTTTTATGCTGTTAAGAGGTTTGAAATTTCTAATAGAGTGATATACCTAGTATTTTTCACGAAATAAAGGCGATTGAAAACTATAAAGAAGAATAGAAAAATATAAAATTTAAAATAATTTTAATAATGAATCCGCATTCCTATTATTTCTATTAAATCTTCCACAGGTCTTACTCTTCAAAGACAGGTTTGTTTTTGAGTGCCTGATCAGGAATAAGATACTTCTTAACTTCTCAAATAAAATAGGGTAGCTGGTAAATTAGTGAGGACGCTCACTGACTGAAAACGATTTTTGGTAAAAACTGAAAGGAAAATCACTAAGGGGGTACGTACGGCTTACTTTCTTCTTTGTTCAATTTTCAGTACTGGTTATGAAAAAATAATTAAAAAGTTGTTAAAGAGTTAAGCGCGACATACCATGATTCACATTTAAATAATATTTGAATTATTGTTCTATAAGCCCTAATTGAAATTGCACAAGTAAAACAATGAGCCGAATTCGATCAAAAATAAAACTGTCCATAGAAAATTAAAATAGTTCGCCTTGCAGCATTTCAAATTTCATGTGATTATTTCACATTTTTATTCTATCATGCCAAATATCCTACTATTATAAATACAAGTCATTTGTATTTATAATAGTAGCACTATTACAGTTATTATATGAGGAATTCTACAGTTCATCCGCATTTAGAGGGTTCGAAAAAAGGAACACTTCCGTAATACATTTTTTTTGTTTACATATCATATTATAGATGAAAAAAATTTCCAACACTCAAAAACGGTCTTGTGACCATATTTTTACAACACATCCATTTTTCTTATGGGGATTTTTCCACGAGAAATGAATTGAAATAGAAAAAAAGAGCTTTAATTTAAGCTAAAAATGGTTAAAATCGAATAATCCTGTGCAAAGTTACGTGCATTTAAAAATGGCAACAAATGTGCGGTTTTGTTCGATTTTTTCTTCTCCGTTCATTGTTTTCTTGTGGAAAATTTGTTGACACCTAAGAAAGCTTTGAAGTCTTAAGTGACCGTTTGTCGTCCATTTTTTCCATGTTATTGAGTATTGGAAATTTTTCTCATTTATGGTGTGACCTATATATATCTAGTACGAGAACAAAATTATTAAGGGATGTACCTCGCAATTCTATTTTATTTTTTTAATCCTCCAAGTCTGCAGAATCTCTATAGAATTCCTCATATAATTTTCATGTAAAGGTTATTTCCAGCCGGTAACGATTGTTGTTAGCATCCTTAAAAAGTTCTTTATTACGTAAATGTTAAAATGAAATACTTTCATGTCAAGTTATTAAGGCTGTTCCGTAAAATAGACATATATTAAATTCTATAACATTTTAACCTATTGAAATGATGTATCACTATAGCTGTCAAAATGCAGTATCGAGAAACTCAATATTTATCTTACATTAAGATATTCCTTGTTGAAATTTTCTCTACTACTTCCTTCATATACTAATACATATATATGTACAGAATGTCGTTGTTTCAGCGTCCTCGAAAAACCTACTGTAAACCATTATTTTTTGTTTGCGTCGTAGCCACTCCTTTAGAGGATACTTAACGGATGCAATAACATAACTACAAAGTCGCTTGAACTCTGTGGTACCGGTTATTACAAATTGCGTGGTTGCGAACAAATAGCTATAAGCTCTCTATCTAAATTTAGGTAGCAGTCCAAAGGATGACACCTTTGTTTTCGATAGCAGTCGGTATATACTAACAGAGTGACTTTCACATTTTATACGTAACTCGCGGAATGTACGGGAATGGAACTTAGAGACTTTTAGATGATGGGTTCCAAATCATTAGAACTGCGGATAAAGAACACTAATTTTTCCGAGCAAAAGTCAGAAGCTACCGTCCGGAGTGAACTTGAACTCAGTTCTAGCTGGCCGAAGGACCAAGTATACAAAGAAATAACTTTTTTCTTATATACTGTCTCGAACAGCTACCAACTAAAAATCAACTATTTTCTCAGTGTAGGCTTTCGAGATTTTCCATTTATACAATAAAATAATTTTTGAATATCTAAGCCTAAATAAAATTAACTACAGAGCATTTTTATCCATTTGAAGCTCAGTTATTGAAATCTATAAAAAGATGATATAATTCTTTGTACAAGATTTTATTGCTATTATTTTTTTACAAATCGGAAGTATTAATTATTTTTCTTTAAGTATAGAGACAAAACTTGCCATTTAGAATGACAAACTAGAAATGCAATGTCTTGTTAAAAAATGTTGATTACTTAAAAATTGTAAAGCTATAGCTATAGTAAACTATTGTAACGACATGAAAATCATGTTATTTTAATTATGTTGATCTTTAAAACAGGTATGATAAATTAGATGCTCACGGTGGGTTTGAAATAATGAACCAATAACATTGGTACAAAGCCATCAACATGAGGTTAAAGTTTTCTTAATAAAGTAAAAAAAGGAAATAACAGTAGTATAAGCAAAAGACATCCAGGGGTTGAAGCAAGTCGAGAAGAGGGGAAGGTACCGTCTAGACTCGCCCACGCAAGGGTTAGCGTTCCGAGAATCATGAGAAGTAAGAGAAAGCGAGAGTACCGCCGACACTAAGAGGGGGTGATGTGAAGAGAGAAAGTATGAGCGTGGGCAGGCATTGAACGGCGAAAGTCCTGACGCGCTCGATAACCCCTGCGAGATAGACAAGGTCACGGTCACGGGCTTGTCGGCTCTGGAATGATCCTTCCTCTCCCACCTCTTTGCTTAAATCAGTTCGTCACCCTCTTACCCTTCTCCTTTTAACTTCTTTGCCCCTGCCTCTTCCTATTTTTTTCTCTCTGCCGCTTTCCTCCAGGTACCTATATTAGTAGTAAACAAATAATAAGCAACGTACGTCCATCAATTATTTTTTTCCGATTTCGTTTAAATCTTACATTATCTTCTTTGTCAAATTTGTCGAAACACAATAATGATATATTTTAAAAAATCGTCAAAATTTTTCAAACTCAAACAAACATTGTTGTTTTTTGGCATAACTTCTATCCCTAGCTAACTAACATTTCTTGATGTAATTGATGTAATATGCGGTTAATATATATATAGAATTCATATAAATGAAAATGTCAAACATAGTATCTTAAACGTAAAGGAGATAAAGAAATTATTTTTCCAAGTCTCAAAAATCAAGTGTTCCTTCTTTCGTCTGGTCCCGTTTGACAAGCGGTTGAGTTTGGGGTGAATCGAGGCTTTAATGATAACCTTGACCGTGGCGGATCGATCAGCCTGGTAGAAGCCGACAGTCGCCATGACTACCATAGGCCCTTTCTCTCTATCCCTTGTATATTTGCTTCCTTACTTGCGCAATGTCACTCACACTCAATCTTACCCTTCAAATTTTGTTATCTCTTTAGAATTTTTATTATTATATTTCCCAAGTTTTATATCGTATTCTTCTGTCAAAATTAATAAAGCATATTAAATAAGCACAAATCAGGATTTTAGTTCTCAATTCCAATAAAAATACAATTTTTTGTAATTTGAAAAATTTTCATTATACAATATTGATAACATACTTTTACAATTCATTCGTGTTATTTAGTGTTGTGATTATATTCACAATTAAATGTTTTTATTACTAATATCGCTATTAGAAAAAGTCATAACGTATAGTATTTGAAAACATTTACATTTTCAACAAAAACTTGTCAAAATTTTGAATGTCAAACACTTTATTTTGTGAAATTATCATAACAAAAATTTTTTTTAATAAAGGCTTATAAAGAATTTAACTTTTATAATAAATATATATATAACATATTTACTATGGTTAAGAAAATAAATAAATAAACTTAAAATATAAGATTCGCCTGACTAAGGCCTATAGTATTATTTAGAATGCATAGACACGAAATAAAAAAATTGTTCAAACTAGATGAAAAACTTAATAAAATTATATATTGATAAAGTATTAAATAAATGTAAGTGGTCATATGACAGTAGTCAGACCTTAATTTTCAATCATCATTTTATAAATCTGTCACCTTAAGCTTGAGTACTCAAAAAAAATTTATCATAATGAAAGTTTTTAAAATTATTTAGCGTAATGTACTTCACGAAAATGAACAAATACTAGTATTTCTTTAATGAACTAATTAAATATGATCGCATTGAAAAGTGTTCATGGTAGTGTTATTTCTATATCGTACACGTACATGTCAATAAATGATGTAATAAATACAAAACCAATAAAAATTATCAACGAATACAAAATATTAAATAGCATATATTATTTAATTGTAAAAGATATATATTTTTATTATAACTTATTAATATTGAATATTTAATTAAATGTTTAATATCTTTGTGATAATCTTATATAAATGAGATATAAAATTCAAATGAAAAAGTAAATCATTAATTTTTAACTACAACAATGCTAATTAATAATCATGATACATTGTTTTTAGCGAAATAAATTCATCTATCTAATTGACGAATTATAATTTGCATGCATAAAAATGTAAATATAACTTAAGTTGGGGAAATATGAGCTAGACAGCGTAGGTAGGAGAAAAACACGTCTCAAGAAAGTGAGAGTAAAAGAAAAAAAAAGGAGTTAGGTTGGTTGGGTTCAAGGACAAGGGCGAGGACGAGGACGAGGACGAAGACAGCCACGCCCTGTCTGTGCCCGGCATTTTCACCCCCAGCCACGCCACCCTCATAACCCCGACAAACCGCGACGCAATTCGCAATTTACTTAGAAAGTACGTGCTGATATCAGCAGTTTTCTCAATATCATCTACTACGATATACTCGCTAACATTATACATATTTTTGTATATGCAGTTACAATTAAAAATTAAAAAAATCCAAACAAGCTGACAGTTAAGATTTTTAGTTTTTGTTAATCGTGAAGCCGGAAATGATTCAAAATAAACATGGTATTTTAAAAAATAACAATGCTTGAACAGAAATTCATTTTTGGTCCGACTTTCAACCGAACTCAATAGTGATGTTGATATTAAAAAATTTTGATATCTCTTTAAGATAACTAACAAATTCTTATAATTTTATTTTTTATAAATGTTTCAGATAGGAAACTTTTTTTACTCTCCGTATGATTATTTTTTTAAATATTCAATTCTATAGTAGCGTAACAATCGCGTCATTTAATTATAAATTGCTAAAGTTATTAATTATTCCTTCATAGTTAATTCAGTATACTTTTATATTAATCTAATCAACATTATTTTTAAAAACATTTTAAGGATATATGAA
Source organism: Torymus texanus (assembly GCA_036873485.1). NCBI lineage: Eukaryota > Metazoa > Arthropoda > Insecta > Hymenoptera > Torymidae > Torymus > Torymus texanus. The sequence goes on along the minus strand of JAYJLV010091901.1, from coordinate 6,531 downwards.
TTTTATATTTTAAGAAAAATATTACGGCGTCAAATAATAAACATTAATTTTATGGTTTATATCCATGATAAATTTTACATCGATTGTAGAATGACATCTAACGTATTTACTGTAAATATACATTTATATGTGTAATATGTGCTATATGATGAGTAATCGAGAATGTTATTTTTTCAATTATTTAATACTAACAATTTCTCTTTCTCTTTCTAAATATGTGTAAAAATTCCTACATTACCGATGCACTGATAATAATAATACTAATAATAATAATAATAGTAAAATTATAAGTTTGTTCGAATAAATTTATAAATATCATTATTTTGTTTACAAGATTCACTTTTCTGGTGTATTTTTTTACCAAAAATTTTTACTACAAATACTCAGAACTCTGAATTGCTTAAAAACTATGATTTTTTGCATATATATGGCCAAGTCTCTGTCAAATCGAGAAGTCAAAAACTAGATTTTCTTTGAACTCTCAGAAAATGTTCTGCCATTTATTCCGGATACCCCTGAATTTTTTCCGATTTTTTTAACACATACTTTTGGATATATCAGAGGCCAAAAACTGATTATTGATGATTTTTTGCCGATTTTATTTAATTTATAACTCCCCGGAGAAGCATTTTTCGCGATAGACATAAAAACAATTAATCAAATCCTGAATTTAAAAATGAAATTTGTCTCAAATTTTTTTAATATTAACGGATTTTTTAGCTGAAAAATGGTGCAAAATTTCGAAATATCTTACATAGATTGTTTAGCTTATCACTTTTCGTAGAATTTAACAATATTTTTTTCAGATTAATATGATTTTTTTTTTAAAATCACCAACTGAATGAGTTTTTTTAGATCCAAAAACGATCGATAATCATTCCAGGGCTCATACGGACACTTTTGGACAATAAAAAGGTAACTCCATGAATTTTTTGGTAGAGAAAGTCCTGATTATACTTTTAATTTTCTAAATTTATGTTTCATTTGCATATATTTAAGTGAAAGCATATACGTACGGGTTCAAAAAATTTTTATTGTAAAGCTGAGAAAATTCTACAAAAAAAAACTATTCTTATGTCTATCGCGAAAAAAATGCTGCTCTGAGGAGTTATAAATTAATGAAATTCGGCAGAAAATTTGTCCTTTGATATATTCAAAAGTATAGATCAAAAAAATCGGAAAAAAATTCAGGGGTATCCGGAATAAGTAGCAGAACATTTTCTGAGAGTGTTAAGAAAATCTATCTTTGGACCTCTCGAGTTGACAGAGACTCCGCCATATATATAGAAATAAAAAATTTTTTCCAGTAAGAAAAATTCATTCATTTCATAGAAGAAGAAGTTATCGAACTAGCTAAGCCAATTTTCATACTAGGGTAAAGATGGAAGAGAATGTATTTCTCAATCTCGACCTATGGAGTGAACTTATCAGTAATATTATGGGACTCATTAGTTATATAGTATCATAGAACTCATTAGTAGCCTGATAATTCTTTCTTTTTGAAAATATTATCATCAAACAATGAAAACTTCTTTTTTCAAAATGAATTAATGTTTATAATCGTTCAAAGCTCTGTATTCTAAAGATGTTCACTTATTGAATTGACACATCAGTGTTTTGTTCGTTAATTGTTATTTACGAATCGTTGAAACATCTTTAATATTAGTATTTGAGATAAGTCAACTGTGATAACAAAGTAACAGAGATAATAAAAAATTTAAATTAATTTAAAGGGTATTTGTTACTGAAAATGTAGCAAATAATGAACTATAGCAAATATAAATTGGAGAAATGCATCAGTATAAAAATGAATTACATACCTTGTTAAAAACTTTAGAAAAAGATATAAATTTGTCCTTTGTTAAGGATTATATTTATATCTTCGAGTGAAATAAAGTAAGTTTTTCAGTATGCAATATATACGATGTAATTGTATGCATATTATTTAGTAAATCAGTATCATGTCGACTGTTTGTTGACGGAAAAAGAAAAGAGGGTTACTTGGATAGGACAAAAGTGGCCATAGTTTGAAGCGTGAAGGAAAGGTTGCCGAAAGGACGTCTCAGGGTAGGGGTAGGTCAGCAACCACCTACGCACAATCTATATGTACACATACATTCGTCGCGTTGAATCAAGGAACAGAAAAAGTAAGCGCTACGGGATTGACGCGAGCCATCATTTTTTTATGGCTAAAAACTTTACCATATTCTAACGTACTCTTTTTTAAATCTACAACATACTTGTAAAACTACTGGAACTAAAAAATACGTATCAGTTATCGATAATTTTATTTTTTAGCGGAGATTTGAGAGCATTATATCGAAAATCGTTATGAAAGGAAAGCGGTATAGCGTCAAGGCAAAAAACAATAACGAGAAAATTCACAAGCGTGGTAAGTCAAAGAGATAAATAGGAAGAAGTAAGAAGTTTTGAAGAAGAAAAAAGCGAAGGCGAAAGTGAATAAAAAGCGGTTTTCCTCAAGTTTTCGCTTTTAATGTGTTAAGTAGAGGTAATTATTCGAATGTTCTTTTCTATGATGGAGCTGAACTGAAAGAAAAAGCGTCTTAGTGCAGTTTTGGTGTCGCGTGCTCGAGCTAGCGCTAGCGTAGCGTAGCAGGTGAGCGCGAAAGCATGAGAACGCCAGAATGAGAGGGGAGGAAAATTCAGGTCGCGCCTTGACACACTTGCACTCTTACCACGTGCAACAGCAAAGCGGCGCAGGCGCATAGCAGCCACACAGTTGGTGCAGCTAGCAACTGCGTGATTTGTTACTTTTCCTACAAACTATCCATGCTTCAATTGACTGACTGGAAGAGTCTTTCATTTCCGGGAAATAAATTTCAATCAAACACTCCCAACTCCTTTTTCTTTGTCGACAGAAGAATCCAAAAATCTAGATGAATACAACTTTTCCAAATGATATATTTCAAATTACTCAAGATACTTAGATATCTAGCTTTTTATGGAAACATTTTTAAGAGGCTTTCCAGTTTTACAAATAAACATATTTCTTTTGAGTAGAAATCGAGAGCTTGTTCATCTACTTTTAAAATATCAAGTTTGCTTATTGAATACATTGAAATTAAATTTTATTTCACAGAATAAAACAATTATCAATTTATTAAACCATACAATTGAATTGATATATTTCAATAGCTTACGAGTGTCTCTTCCATTTGCTTTGTGTGTGTGTGTGTGTGTTGTGTGTGTGTGTGTGTGTGTGTGTGTGTGTGTGTGTGTGTGTGTGTGTGTGTGTGTGTGTGTGTGTGTGTGTGTACATACATTTATGCATGCACACACGCACACAATCAATTGTTATAACTCATTCTAATAGAAAATTCTACAATTTATATTTTAAAATAAAATAGAAAAATGTTTTTGATAATGAATTGTATAGTCTGAAACGTTATATTGTAGAAAATGTAATCCTTATGATTTTCAATCTAAAAAATGAAAGAGATGTTGACAAAAAAAATCCCATTCAAATTGTTGGATTTGTAATCTTACTATAGCAAAATAAGACATAAACGTTAAATGTTAAGATAAATAATGATTGGATAAATATAAAGGATTCAAGCAATTATAAAATAAAGTGGAAGCAAATAATAGTGAATCTAGCTTGGCTAGCTAAGCGTAACGCTAACGCGGCTGGCTTTTACGTCGGATGCATCTAACAAGCGAAGAGCGAAAAGTGAAGTCGCGGTTGCGGCGCGTCGTAGTGTTTATCTAGGCCATGGCTAGACTGCACGTGCTGACATGCGTGTGGAGCAAAAGCCTACGTAAACCTGCACAACTCGACTCTTCACTATGTGCAACAACAAGTATTATAAAAAGCCAAACAAATAAAACAAATTTTTCTCTTTTTTAAGCAAGTTTTATACGTTGGACAGTTGTTTCTGTCTATCAGGAAAGACTGCATAAATATTTCCACGCATATTTCGTCGACAAATCATGTTGTGAGCTAGAAAAATCTTCATTTATTACAATGATTTTAATTAAGAACGAAGCATAGTGAAAAAACATCTTTAGAATGAAAATATTCTATATCTTGATGAAAAAATAGGTCTGTATTGAGATACAGTATGGCTAGTACCAATGACGAAATGGCCAAGTTGAAGTAAGATTTGAACGATCGACAAGTTATGTACCAATTAAACAAAGAAGTAGATGCTAATGTCAATCAGCCGTAACTTAATTCGAATATTAGGACACTGTTGATAGGAAACATTTGTTGATAGAAATTATTTGCTGAGTAATTATTTGAGTGAAGGAAAGAACTTTATGATTAATACTATTAATAATAATTAAAAAAAGCCCAACCCCGGGCTAAAATATGGATGAGCTAAAATAGAGTTGCATTATTTTGTATAATATTAGGAAAATGTGCAGGAGAAGGATAAAGAAGCCGTTTCTTTATACATTGTCTCATTTACTTGCGCGAATGTAAAAGAAGACGCTTGAGGAAGAGGACAGTGCAGGCAGAAAAGTATGCTAGCAGATAGGCGGGTATGCAAGCAAAAAGTGAGATTGCGCCGATGATAATGAGATGATGAGAGATAGAGGGTGGGCATGATATTATGAGAGGGAGAAAGTAAGGAAAAAAGGTGGGAAAAAGTGCGAAAAGTGAAAAGAAATAGAAAAAGCGTCGATTGGAATCGGTTGCATAGTTTCTCGGGGCCTGGGAGAGCGTGTGCGCGAAAGCGAGTGTGAGTGCGTGCGAGCGAGTGAGCGAGCGCCAAGTGTTGGGGGAGAGGTCAAGTAGATTGGTAGGGGTAGGCCTTGGGAGAGTTCGCTGCACCTCTCGTCCGTCCGTCTCGTGCAGCCCTCGGTCTACCCCTCTTCTTCCTCCGCCTCCCCTTCCCCCGCCTCTAGTCTTCCCCCCTCCCCCTTCCCCTTCCCCTACCCCTCGCCCCTCCCTCCGCGCCAGCTCCTCCGGCAGTGAACGACTCGACTTCCCCTTTTCAAGTCGCGCACGCTCAGCCAACGATGCACATGCAACCGGCCGTAACTCACATAGCGGCAAGCAGCCTTGCGTGCGCTTATTATACGCTCCTCCGCACTCCTCCTCACCCCTCTCCCCCTCCCCCCACCCGCCCCTTACCCCTCTGTCCCCTCTCCTCGAAAGCTGCAGCCATCCTAAGATATCAATCCTCTCGGCCGGCTTAGCCGGCCACCATTATCGCATCTTTCTTACTCGCTCAATTTCCACTTGTACTTTTTCTCTCTGCCTTTCGCTCTTTCTCTCTCGCTCTCGGTCGCTCCTACGTCTATCTATATTTTTCCTACGTGCATTGACCATTTCGAGGCGCATACTTGGACGCATCTATGCAAATTTCAAACTGAAACTCTTCTCGTATCAGTTGAGCAAGTGTGACATGTTTTTCAAATGATATCATCTACTACCTTCTTTCGCGCTTCGCTCACTTTTCTCAGATATGCACATAACACGTATACACACACACACACACACACACACACACACACGAGTCACAACTCGTCGTCGTTGTGAATAAACTTACGCGCGCCTAGAAATGCTTACACGTGCTTGCTCGAATCTACCGAGGACTATGACCTTTCGTCTCGAAATCCGACTTTCGTATTAAATGTCTTACTTCGACTCGGCTCTCCTTTTCTCTCTTCGCAGCTTGAAAGCTTCGCGCTCTTTTCCTCTACTCTCTTACATGCTCTAAACCAGACATTGCAATGTTTGCTCGATATCTAACATTACAAATATATATTTTTATTAAGCGTTTAACCAAATGATTTTTTTTTATTTTAGTTCTATTCAAACACTCATGCATCTAAAGGCTTTATTGAAATTAAAATAAAAATTCTTATTTTATTTTCTTACTTTCAGAAACTTTACGTTTCGAATATTATTAAGGAAAAGCTATTTATAATTCTGGTAAAAAAATTTGTAGGCGAGTTTATTATGTATTATAATTAATGTAAAAATTAATAAAATTTACAGAAAAATTAATATGTACAGACAATTTTAAGTTTTTGATACATATAAAGCTGGTGCATAATGAGCTTTTAAAAATTCAATTTAAAATGAAAACTAAGAGATCGCATTAAATTTTTATTTGATCGATTTTAGAGAATGAAAACTCTAATCTTATGCCAAGCTGTTGATTAAGACCAATTTTCTCACGAATTCATCAATCAACATATAGGGTTAAGAATGTAAAAGTACCTCCGCTAAAAAGTTTGCAATCTTTAGTTAAGCAGCTCTTGCGTTGCATTGCATATAAGGAACTTAGTAAGACAGTGTGAGCCAGGATGTCGGTTTATAGTAGGAGGTGTGTGAGAATCGCATGAGCAGACCTTGGAAGCCGTATGTAGCGGATCGAGGGAATCTTTCCGGTTCTTGCGAGAAGAACGAGAGAAGGAAAGAAAGAAAGATAGGGATTAAGACAGGGGGAGGGGGGAGAATGAGAAAAGAGAGAGACGAAGAGGAGAAGAGAGAGAGAGAGAGAGAGAGAGAGAGAGAGAGAGAGAGAGAGAGAGAGAGAGAGAGAGAGAGAGAGA
>JAYJLV010091890.1:0-12994 GCA_036873485.1 Torymus texanus | reverse complement strand
GCGCGCGAGGGAGAGAGAGAGAGAGAGAGAGAGAGAGAGAGAGAGAGAGAGAGAGAGAGAGAGAGAGAGTCTGGACCCGTCCTTCGTCATCCGCGTGCATGCGCCGAACTGCAACAGATAAATAAATCGTCTTCTTGTGAGCCGAACACTTTTTTTTCTGCAACCAACGAACCCTGCGGGATATATTGAAGGAGAGAGAAAAAAAAGACAGTGCTGTCGAGACGGCCTCGATGGAAAAATGCGTGCATCGCGGATGTTTGCCGACAAGAGTGCTAAGACATATTTTTGTTGACGAGGATTGTGTGAACGGCTCGGACGTGAGACAGTTCTGAGAAGGTTTTGTTGGGATAAATTTTTATGTGTGATGTGAATGATTCGATAGTTGATATTTTATGAGCGTATGCATATTGTAAGTAGTGATATTGGTTTCGTACACAGTATATTTATAACTGAGATTCACTTTCTGAAATTCAAACGAAGATGTACGATCTCCTAAATAGTGTTAATAATAAACGATATTTTCTTTTGCAATCTTGTACTCTAATTTTTATTTTCTATGTAAATAATTACTGATTATTGTTTTAGATGTAGTTTAATTTTTAATATCTTGAAACTATTTCACTATGACGATACATTTATTGTTAAGAAAATCATTGTTATAAATCATATTTAACGTATTGGTTACTATTTACATCACAATTTTCTGACATTACTTGATATTGTTTAGTTGCGTTAAATTTTTATGCTCGACAATCAGTTTGCTTTGATGATTTGCTGTACAAGACTTCACAAGTCGAGTGCTTTTCGCTGGCTGGACTGTAGCAGTATTTTTCACTTGTACGTTTATACTTTGTTCCTGAGAATGAATCATTAAATTTGTTAAATGTTTTATAAAAGTTTAACTGAGCATACAAACAGAATATAAAGTTCATTGCTCGTGAGTGTATGAATTGAAAAATAAACGGTATCCTTATACTAAAAGAAAAGAAAACTAAGTTTCGTAATACAGCCGATCGATGAATAATATTACGACTGATTCTACTTTTCGAAGATATAACATAAAATATGGTATATTATCTCGTAGAACAAAAAAAACAGGAAATTTCTGTGATCATTCCTATATAAAAATTAATTTTTGTTGTAATATAAAATATTCTTCGCAACAATTGATGCAAAACTTTTCTGGTGGGGGGAAATTTCTTACAGATATAGTTCCGTAAGCTTGCTTATGAAAATTCCTGCAAAAAATTTCCTGCAGATTTTTTTCCCTACAAGATAACTTAAGTTTTTCAATACTATAGTGTCCAAAGTCGAATAATCCTTCTCAAACCTATTACCATTGCACTCGCTATCGGTCTCCTCGAAATCCAGAAACGAAGCAGCAACAAGACACAACTTCCGTTTGTTCGGTACCTTCTCCGATTGTCCAAGATTCTTCTTCTCAACGCGGCCAGCCTCTGTACAAGCACAACGACGTCTCGATGAACATGTCTCCGATGATATGGTGCATGTTGAGGTTATGGGCGCATTCTGGTTATCCCTGCATGGCTGGACGACGGGGCTGCGATAGATCACTTGTGCACAGCCCGGATGCTTCTTATGGCGTTTTGGTGCCGAAACAGTAACCTGGAATTACGTGGTTATGAAATTTTTTTTAGTTAGAAAATGCTTTTTTGGTATTACATTACAAAGCAAAAGTGTTTTTTGTCTTCAGCAATTGACTGGTGAAATAATGAATTATAAATTCACGTATGTGTTTGAGAGATCCTCGAGAAAGAGTATTTTAATAATTTTAATAATAATGCGATGTTTTTAGTATTTATAATAATAAATGTTTGATTACACACAGTGTTGTATGCTGTCAAATTAAAATGTGCAAGTCACAGCACAAATTGGATGTTTTATAAAAATAAACTTTTGATATCTTATCATAATACTTTCTCATAGTTTGAGAACTGTATAATACGTTAATAGTACAGATTTTTCATTTTGATCTACTCTATAATTATTAAATATTTATATTACAAAACCTGTGTTTCAATCCTGTAAATTAGAAATAATTTACGAACTTACGAAAGAGGTCGTGTAGATACAACATAAGTAGGATAGGCACGCGATGCATAAACCGACGCCTAAGAGGTCAAACATTTCACATTGCCAATAGCAAAATAGAATTTGGATATTTAACTTTGTCAGCGTTCATACTTGTAATTAAATGAATAATTTTAAATGATTTAAATTAAATGTTAACATTTTTGAAAAAAAAACATTGAGTGTGAAATAATGAGAAATGAAAACAATGTGAAGTTAGCAATTTGTTATGTATATTACAAGTAATATGCATATGTTAAAGAATGTTCTTTATTTCAAATCGATGTGATATAAACAAGTCAGAATTAAATTACTGAATTAAGTTGTGTATGTCTTGCCTTGATTATATATATTTTCCATTAATAAATGTTCTCTTGTCATTGCATAAAAAATAAATTTAAAAAAAAATATTTTTACGTTTATGTATTTAACAGTACAGATACTAACATTTCAATTTTATATTATATTATATTATTTTGAAATATAACAGCTTGTAATAGTTATTTACACTTTTCTCAAGCGATGCCTTATGATACTTAGGTAGTGCGGTTTGTGTTTACTATCATGGCCTATTTTGAAATTTCGATTAGTATCGGCGTCGGGTCTATAAAGTAAAGGAGTATTTTTAGGCCCTGTCTACGAAACTTAAAATTATAAAATTGTTTAAATAATTAAAATAAAATGAATATTCACTGTTGTAGTAACTAAAAATAATTAGTGAATTATAAGAATTTTATTCATAATAGTCAGTAAATCTATCATAATATGCTTTAAATCTTTAAGATATTCTTTTATAAAATATTATTCAAACATAACAATCGTTTTTGCAAGTTAAAACAGATAATAATCATACAAATTTTCATTTCAGCTCAGTTTAGAAAGTATACGATTTTTTGTATATTTTAGCCAAGCTCTATGAAGTTGTAATTCAATATCGAGAGCTATTGTGAATGCGAAAATTCGAGTATTAGTTTATGTTTTTGAACATAATGCCAGAGGAATATTTTAAACAATAACGAAAAATACAACTAAGCGGGTAAGTTAAACGAATTATTTATTATTTATATCCCGCTTTCAATGTTTTTAATTTCAAACTCATATTATAAAAGTAAAGTATTTTGTTTCATTTATTTCAGATTAATCGATGATTTATCTACTCAAATCAAAGAAGAAGAATAACAAAAATGGATTCTCAATTATTTTATAAAAAAATTTTATCTCGCGAGTCTACTAAGAAAGTAGCCGTAAAAAGAATGAAAGAATGCTATTTAAGAAACAGAAGGGCCATGCACAAAGCAGTCGAAAAACATGATATAAATATGGTAGAGATACTTCTAAATAATGGAATAAACGTAGACATCAGAGACAAAAATACTGGATATACTCCTTTACATAAGGCAATCAAACTGAATAATCATTTATTAGCATATACTCTTTTAACGAAGGGGGCAGATATCAACAAAATCACCAAAAGCGGAGCCACGTCTCTACATATTGCTATATATGAAACAGGAGACGAAGAAATGGTATTCTTAACCATACACCATGGCGTTAATATCAATACCAAAAGGTTTGATAAAAGCCCACTTCATCTGGCAACAGAGATGAAAATGTTCAACGTGGTAGAGGTTTTGTTAGAAAAAGGATGCAACGTGAATGATGTTACCAGTATCGGTAAAACAGCTTTACATATAGCAGTTGAAACTAAAAATCCCGAGATAGTCGATTTATTGTTGAATTATGGAGCTAGATACGATTTGAAAATTTGGGGAAAGTGCCCTTTATCTCTCGCCGTCTCAAATGGTTCCTATGAGATAGTTTTGATATTACTAAATAAAATGGTAAGCAAAATATTTTATTGTAGAAACGTTCATACTGCTATGTATCTAGCTTTTGAACAAAAGAACAAAGATATAGCTTACGCTTTTATGAAATATCATATCAATCCCAATTGGAGACTAGGTCCGAAGAGTATCTTGCATTTTGCTGTGGAATACCAATGGGAAAATATGGTGAAGTTACTTCTGGAAAAGGGAGCCGATGTATCTTTTGTAGCAAGCAATAACACTTCGGTTCTTCATACTGCTCTAAAAGTCAATAATAGTAGCATCGTTAAAATCCTCCTAGAATTTGGAGTCAATGTAAATATTCAGCTTGATTATAGCAGTGATACTCCTTTGCATCTGGCGGTAAGGAACAATTGCCTGGTATCGATTTGTTCCTTACTTGAAAAAGGTGCTGATCCTAACATGATGAACAGCCACGAATGCACGCCACTTCAGCTGGCGTTTGATTTACATCATCGAAACATTATTTATTATTTGTTGAAGTTCGATGTGAACTTAATGGCGCACAAATGCGGTAAAAGTCTGTTAGAGATAGCTGTTGATTGCCAATGGCTTGATTTGACGGCACACTTATTGCGAGAAGGGGCAGATGTCAACATCACAGTTGGTGAAAATGTCAGTCTTCTTGTCATGGCGATTAAGCAAAATAACATCGATATGATGCAGTTACTGCTGAAATACGGAGCAGACATTCATGCAGTGGATCAAAAATATAATATGACGCCATTGTTGTTTGCTACAGCTCAGGCGAGCGTGGCTACTACCGAGTTTCTCCTGAAAAGAGGTGCTGATATCAACTACTCGACACCTCAAGGAATCACGGCCTTGATGCTTGCCATGGCCAAGCAGCGTGATGAGGATATGATTATTTTACTTCTAAAACATGGCGCGGTAACTGATGTCGGAGGTCTGAGCAAGCAGCTGATCCTTAGTACAGCTGTCGAGCAGGATTGGCTGGAGATCGCGAAGATGATGATCGCTCGAGGTGCTGAAGTTAACCAATGCTCGCGTAGTCTCTTTAAAAGTCTGGACAGATCTATCAGAACTGGTACAACTTACCTATCTAGCATCTTAGCCAAGTATGCTACCGATGTCTGGAAAAAGAGTATTTTCAGTCACACTTTGATCTACATCGCAGCGTCATATAGCTCAGTAGAAATGGTCGAGTTAATGTTAAAGCATGGGGCAACTGTCAACTCTTTAAATTTCAATGAATTAAGTCCTTTATTCGCCGCTCTCAGGAGAAAAAATGAACGCATTTTTAACGCGTTGATTGAAAGAGGTTACTGCATCAACGCGAAAGAACCAGAGTCGGAACAAACACCTTTACATGTAGCTGCCATATACGGTTGTACCAAGGAAGTTTCGATGATGCTAGCAAGAGGAGCTGAGGTCGAAGCCATTGACATTTATGAAAAGACACCTCTGTACTATGCCGTCCAATTCAGTCATATCGAAATAACTAAACTCTTACTGACGCATGATGGACGTTCTGCGGCGTGGAGGGAAAACCTCTACAATTCTCTCGTCTGTGCTGTGAGTCTTAGGAATCTGAAAATGGTGCCGTTATTGCTGAGCAAGAATCCGCCTTTGACTTACTATGAAGAGTCGGACAAAACGGCTTTGGGAGTAGCTGCCTGTGAGAAAATGGATTACAACATCCTGAGACTGCTGCTGGATTATGATCTTTACGACAGTAAAAAGAAGCTTAATGCTGAAGATATTCTTTGTCACGTGGATCACGTAGCAAACTCTACACCAGTTATGGCCGAGTGCCTTATCCAACATATGGTCAGAAGGCAGTTCACAGTGGATGTCGGTGACTGGGAAGTAAATTCAATACCCAAGAAAATACAAGACTACTATGAGAAATGCCTGGAGGAAGTTGAAGAGATGAGGGAGGATACGTTTTACAATAAAGTATCATTTTATACCATATTAAACAGACATCCCAAGCGTCTAGCGATAATGCTGCGCAACGATATGATCCGGGAGAAATTTTACAAGAGTAATTATGAGGTGAACTATCCCATCTTTAAAGATACGTTAAAATGCTGCATCGATAAGTCCGTGACGATAGCGAAAAGAACCGTCGCGGCCGAAGCAGCGCTCAAGTTGCTTACCAAACGCAGCTTGCCACACTATGTGATGCAGCGCATCTTCAGTTTTTTGTCCGACGCCGATACACAAATACTGCTGGAGGCCACCTTGCAGGACTATGAAGCGTGGCCAGCGAATAAAGAAATGCATGAGGATATTATTTGAGGCTGAATTTTTTATTATGGTCGAACGGTATAGTAATATGTTGTTCTATTCGTTCTTATGTTTATGCAACTTTATTCGTAAGTAGCTGGAATGATAAAAAGTGTACAGATAAAGATATATGATTAAGGAAATAATAAGGAAATTTATTATGTACGGATAGTAAAGTTGAAATAGATACAAAATTACAGATTTTATTGCTATTGACTTATAGAAATAAGGTAAATTGTATTTTAAAAGATACAAAATTAGATTTTATTATTAGATATAACTTTTCAAAATGATGGTAGTCATATTGTAACTTTAATTTAAATGTTTAGTAGCGCCATATAACACCGATAATATGTTACTTCTGGAGAGAACCTCTTTGAAATGCATATTAGGTATTATTGGAAAAAACTCTTTTGCTAATATATTTTTATCACGAAATGTAATGTAGTTCGTATGTTTTCAAGTGTTTGTAAGAACTACAAAATATTTAAATTCTGTATTTCATATCTAATAAATGATATTATAAGACAAAGCAATTTTTTTTTACATTGATACCAATAATCAGTTTTGTGTGTAAAGCATGGGTAATTCGGAAAATTTCATTAATAAAGTTCAATACATAACAAAACGATGCATATTTAATTTAAAATAAAATTTTTTACTTTTATAAACAAATGCTGGTCAAAACAATATAAAATATTTATAGCATATTAAAAAAGTTATCATTTACAATGCAAGATAATCCTGAGTAAATTTGTGTTATAGAAAAACTGAATTCATTTGAAAATTCTCGTTAAATAATATAATATTTGCATACATATTTTAAAATTTTTCTTACATAATCAGATATTTCATTTATCTTTTGAAGGTTTTCCTTCCTTAAACGATAGCCGATAATGAATGTCATATGGTAATCCGTTTGGAAACACTTATACTTTCTACATTATCGACTGCGTTAGATGAAGGACGCGTCATACATTACTGAATGTTGGAATAGAAGAACACTGAATCAAAGTAATGCATTTTATTATTCTACGATAATTATTATTTATATTTTCAACAGAAAAACTTGATAGGAATTAATTTTATTCGTAGTTCATATAGTTGTATATGACTTTCAATAACCTTAAAAATTATATGGAATATTTTATTTCAAACTTATAGTAAATGATAAGTAAATGTGAAAACTCAACTGAATAACCTGTAATAAATAAAATAAATATAATTTACAATCAAATTCACCAATATAAAAATTAGCACATCTCTTAAAGTATAATTATTTCTTATATGAAGAATGAATTTTTTGTATTTTATACCAAGTTGTCTAATAAGGATAGTCGATCTTCATATTACACCATCAATCATTTGTATAGTAGTGATAACTATTCAGTTCATTCCAACTAAACAAACAGATGATAAAATTTACAAAGAAAATTTGTAGTTAAAACTAAGTAAGGTCTTCGTGACTCAATCAATTAGGCACACGATTCATACGCAGCTGGTCCAGATTGGATCCCTACCTTCGGAATTTTGTTTTCACTGATTTCATTGATTTGTAAAATGACGTTTCGACTTAGATATAAACTAAAATAACAAATACAAATAACAACAACCACAATAACGAATACGATAACTACAGAGAAATATATCCACCGAAAAATTTGAATAATCTCGACAAAACACTTAATTCAAAGGCGAACATTAAAGTTTAGTGTTAGACTTAATTGAGTGTTTATCCATATCCTAATTCATACTCAAGTTGAGAATATTGATGGACGTTTATTTTGATTTTTTTTTCCGTAAGATAATTTCTAGCTCCCGGTAAAGCGAATTTTCTCTTATTATTTGAATATTTAATAGGTTAAACAATCGAATAAATTTTTCAAAAATTAGCCTAAACTTCCTCTTTGGCATTTCAAAGCTAATTAGTTTGTTTAGTAAGAACACAACTAGCAATTCTTGTTTTTATGATGAGTGCAAGAAATAGAATCTAATATCCAATTCAAATGAAGTGAGAGAAATTCGGAAAACAAAGATTCTACTTTGCGCACTCAAAACAAGCATGAAAGGGCAAATTTCCCATACTCTGTTAAAAAAAAAAATACATTTTACGTAACTACAAAAGATTTGCTATAATTCCTTTTCTTATCGGTCTTTATACTGTTTATATTTTAGTAAACTGGAAAAGAAAATTTTCAACATAACATTATATTTGAACTCTATTTAATATATGAATAAATTATGAAAAAAGCGTTTCATCATGACTATAATAAACTACCAATTTATTAAGATGGTAGCAATTTTGCAATAGGAGTATTTTTACCGGGATAATTAAATAATATTAATTATACACCAAAGTTTTGTGTTTCTAGTGCAAACTATACAATTTATTTAATTCAATTGAATTGTTTTTAGTTTTGTAAAATTCTATATCGCATGTTTTACAGATTGTAATGAGTCAGTCACGAATATCAGTATAGTAAAAAATTTTCAATTTGATATTTCGAATACAGATAACTAAATTTATTAACATATATATAATATAAACAAAAAAATCATTTTTTGCGCTTATACGAATACTAACATTTCTGAATTTCAGAATCTTTTCTGTAAAGCTCAATTAAAAAGATGATATAAACATTTCAATCTAACCATATGTTTATCAAAGCTAATAACCGGATTTTAACACAGTTTTGATGACAAAATGACACCAGTAATGATTACAATTTATTTTTTTCTTATATAAACTGATTGATTTTCTCTATGTCCGCCAGGACCGTAGTTGCAAACGAGCCTGTTAATGTAAAACCATACTTTTCTTATATTAATAAACTTTATGTAAGCACAACCAATTTTATTAGTTCCAGCCCAGACCATTTGTGTATAATGACGAGTCGATGGATCCCAACTAAAACAAACATTGTTGTACATTATAAAAACCTTCTTAATATTTTAAGAATAATTACAATTTTATAAGTTTAAAAAGAAACGTACTGGTATTCGTCAACATTATTGCCATTGAATTGGTCGACTTGATTGTACCACGAATTTAATAGCTCTTCAATCGTCACATTGTTGTTCCTGCTTTCTATGACAGCGAGATTTTGCCCGACTGTGAAACGTTCTGAAAATACACGTTAAGAGCATGAATTCTGAGACTAAAAATTAATTTTATACATAAGGTTGTGAATGAACATACATTATTGCGCACGCAAATTATATTTTGTACACGCTAACTAAAACAAATATGGCAAATCCAGTTTTCCTGGTAAAGTTCAGAATATTAAATAGCACTTACCAACATTACTGCATTGATATTTTGGATAAAAACCAGCGCCCCAATTACATTGATAAGCTAAGTGCTTAGCAAGCTCCGCCAATTCATCGTCCCATTCCTAAAAAAAATGACATTTGAGTTTTGGAATTACTTACACGCACGAATAGTATATATATAACTAGTTCTTTAGGCATTTCGTATTGTAAAAAAAATAATTCGATTTTTAAAACATAATTAAAACAGTTTTTGTTTGATCTTGAATCATTCCACCAAAAACTATACTAATACAAGAGAACGTGAGTTTTTCAGAGCTTTATTCAAAGTTATAAAAAATTAATTCTTTAAAAAATTATGCAAACCTGAAGTTAAGGTTAAAATTTTCGAAAAATGGTGGCAAAGGATACAAAATTGAATCAGTATATGTTTATATAAGTTTTCAAACAGAAAGTCATATCTTGTCACACACGAGAGAAATAAAATTATATTATATAAATAAGTAAAAAGAAATAAATAAATAACAATGAGCTTACTAAATTAGGTATGTTTACAGCAGCAGGCTGTGGTCCTTTAGCTCCTCTAGTTTCATTTCCACTAGCGACTAGCCTTCGCTTATCATTATGATATTTGACAATAAATTCTTTTTCATCTTCCCTCAACTCGTATATCTGGTAGTTAGGACAATTTTTCCGGTCTGGTGAGCTGAAATCCCAATAAGACTTCCATTTGATTCCCTGCAACAATTAAACATTTTACAGTATTTAAATTAATGACCTTTTTTATTTTTTTTTATATCAAAACTCTTTGATAATTTTTTATAAAATTACTTACCAAAAATCCCTGCCATTCAAAATGACACGTAACGTGATCTTCCTTATTGCAAAGTCCGCAATAGTCTACTGCATTTACTAATGCCACACCTAATATTACCAATAATAATCCAAATGTTTTCTGCATCTTCGGAAAACTTCTTTTACTGATTTAACGACGAATTGATTTGAATGATGTGTACATACTCACGAATCCATGTTACCTTTATATATAATCCAGAGCAATAAAATTGAATGTATGCGCGTTCTCGTCGTGTGTCAAATAAATACTATTATAAAAATTTTAACGATTAAATATTGCCATATGTTTTCTGGATGAATAACAAGCAGATAAAAAAAACCTTTTGCACGGTTTTTGAATTTACAATAATTTTATGTTTAAGTTTATATAGTAAAATATTACACCTTTCCAACATTTCTGGATTGTTATTTAAATTGTCGGAAATTCCTAAATATCGTTTCATTAGTAGTTTTTCGGGATTTGTCAATTCATGATCCAACTCTAAGAAACTTTTAAAAACTATACAATATTTATATAATAATAACCGTTTTGTTAGTTTTCGTAGCAATTTCACGAATTGTGCTTTTATTCAATGCCATTTCGTGAGTCCTTTCTGTGATTTCCGTTACAGTTACATGAAATGGGCTACCCTTCAGAGGTGTCCAAAGAGTAACTTGGTCGTAAATGATAAATTCTGGTACCCTAATCAATCAATTTTCTATTAACAAATGACGAGAGAAAGAATATATCTATTCCCCCTCTCTCTCTCTCTTTTTCTCCTTCGCACGCGGTAGATAGTATTGGCGCGAGTGTGTGTATATTCGCTACTTTAAATATTTCCAGAAATCCAACAAGGTTCGTAAGGAAGGACATTTAAGACATGCTTTATAGTAATTTCGATGGCATATTAAAATTATTTCGGGCTAAAAATATAATTTTTTTTTTAAATTATCGTGGAAAATCTTAATTATTTTGAGAAAATGCTCTATATATCTCTTCCGGCTTACATTTTAGATAAAATTTCAGTTTTAGGTAAAATTTATGAGGTCAAAGGTTTAAAAAAAATTCGCGTCATTTGGTCCGAAAAAGGTTACAAAGTCAATTCTCATATCTACTAAGTTAGAGTAATCAGTGCGGGTTTAAATATTTTGTAAGCGTATAATTATTATGAATGAGTCAATAAATTAATTCAAATCATTATCATATAGAAATATCACTAAAAAGCAATGATAATAAGAGTTAACGTTATTTTTTAGTTAGTTTTAAATCTGTTCATCAATCGTCATTTATTATATTGAAAGATCTCCAAAAATTGATTTATTTCTAGCTTATAAACTTGTTGTCTAGTATAGGCGCTTAAATTAAAATATTCAGAATATAAGTTTGACTTATTTGAGACAGTGTATCTTACGATGTGATAGCAGTGTATTACATTGAAAATAGTAAAATCAATACGATATTTTCAGAGTTTCTTTTTTGTTCATGTGGAACAAATTTTTTTAGTTTACTAATGGAACTACGTAGAATTATAAAAATATTTATTAGTAAATACAATCTTCTTTAATTTTTCATATGACTCTACACAGGAAAAGTTCACGTTAAAAAGTTGAAATTTCCATGAAAGGAAAATCTATATGAGCAAATTTGTGATAGATATCCAATAATTACATTTTAGCTTTCAAAACGATGTACTATTAGTTAAGTGGCTACTTCGGAATCATTGATGAAAAAAAAATTAAAACAATGATTCGAATTCATAAAAATTATACTAAAAACAAAGAAGGCTTTCAAACAAGCCTCGCAACATTAGTTCAGTGATCAGTGCACCGGTCTAGAATCTCAGATGCGTGAGTTCAAGCTTATATTGTCGCATATATTTTATATGTATATTTCGTTCACTTCGTTATACGTGACAGTATACTAAAAGAAAAAAAAATAAAACTGTTTTGAGTGTCCAAAACATTCGCATTACATATACTCCAAATAAAATTTAAAAGAAGGAAGATATTGTGTAAAGTCCTACTCAATAAAGTTCACCCAAAGATTTGAAAATTAAACAAAAAATACAAAAGACAGAACCTAAGTCATTGAATTTTAATAAATAAATAGTATTATAGTTATACAATAACCAATTTTGAGTTGAAAGAAAAGTGCGAAGTAGCGATGCTATCAGATGTTTTGTATATTATATTACTCACGAGCACTTTTTCTGTTGATTAAAAGTCGTGCTTTCAAATGAAAAATAGTTTTGAAATTTCTAAATGTAGAAACACATTTTGGAGAAAAAATAACGACACGTAGTTGTTTTGACTGCGAATTAATTCTAATAAAACAGAATCACAGACGGCATGATATAGGGAAAAATAAATCAATAAAAGATCGGCTAAATGTCCAACGACAGGTAGAATCGTTGGTTCTATTGATCGTTCGTTTGGACCGATCGGAAAAGATAAGCGCTACGAATTCGAGATTCGTCGCTCAGTTTTGAAACGCTGATCGCGTTTTCAGATGAATTATTCATCCAGAATATTTAAAGAATCAATTTATTTTGTTGTTGTAAATTGCACCAATATAACTTTAACTTTTATTATAAATGACCTGTAATATAGAACGGGTAATTATGCTAATCATCGCCATATTGTAATTATATGTTTTTATTCTACGTAATTCTGCATACTCTTACAGATATCCATTCGTA
>JAYJLV010091879.1:0-12995 GCA_036873485.1 Torymus texanus | reverse complement strand
AGAGCTATATATATATATGTAAAAATGTGCAAATAGATTTGAAGATTGATGTAAAGAATAACGATTTTAAGCCTCGAGCGCATAATGATTATATGTAAAAATAACGAAACAGCTACATACATAAATAATGTAATTTGTGTAAAAAAGGATTAAAGTACTACAGTTAGTAGAAGTGTGACGATTGTTTCAGATTAACTCTAACGTACCATCACAGCAAAGTAATCGTTCAATGAGGTTCTAATCTCAGTCCACAAGTGGCGCTAGCAGAGGTTCCCGCGACTGAGTCGAATGACATGCGAGTCTACTATATATTCTTGCTGACTATATATGTATATATTTCCTTGGTTTCTCAATTTTCGCTACTGATCAGTTATTACTTAGAGTCTGATTCATATCTAAGAATTCGTAAAAATAGATACACATGCGTACGCGCACGCACACAAATATGCAAATATATCATACGGATTCTCTTATTTATTCTTCTATCTCCTACTACATGTTACATGTAACTTTGAAAGACTCACAAAAATCATTAGTTTTGAAAATAAATATGAAAGATGAAGTAATTTTTTTTTAATACTTCTTTACCAGATAGCTCAACATTTTAATCGTTCGAAATTCAATAATGATTTATTATCTTAAGGCTAATTAATAAAGTTCCAAAAACAAATTATTTTCTAAAGACTATTTACAAATATTATACATAATTTTATCAAATAAGTATATATAAAAACAGATTATGACGCAATAACGAAGTAACAGCATGTTACTCGTTTCCTACTTCAAGAAAGAATGACTCCAATAAAAATATCGTTTAGTCAACGCTCGAATATATTACAAAACGCATTTTCCCAAAAACAATTGTATTTTAATGTGACACATATGTTTTTTACAGGATGCAAACAACAATGATTCCTGAAAAGTCATAAAATCTACGATATATATACATATATGGATGATTCTTTGTCAAATCGAGCGATCAAAAATTTATTTTCTTGAAACTTGTGAGAACATAAGAATAGTTTTTTTTTTGTAAAATTATCTCAGATTTTCAATAAAAATACTTTTAAAGCCCGCCACAAAATTCATGAAGATACCTTTTTACTAAACAAAAGTGTCCCAGAATCGTTTCTGAATCTAAAAAAATTCATCTAGTTTTTGGTGTCGTCTTATAAAAAGGCTTACAGGTATGTAAAAATATAGTTAAATTCTACGGAAAATTATAAGAAAAAAAGTGAATGTATAATATTTTGGATTTTTGCTTCATTTTTAAACTAAAAATTAATTAAAAGGTTGAATGTTAATATGAAGTTCATTATTAATGTTTTAACTGTTAACAGATTTTTTAGGTCAAAAAGGAAGCAAAAATCCGAAGTATTATAGATACCTATTTTCTTGTAATTTTCCGTAGAATTTACCTATATTTTTTTCAGATCTATGTAAGTCTTTTTTTTGAAACACCAAAAACTAGATGAATTTTGTTTGATGCAGAAACGATCGCACTACATTCTAGGACTCATATTGATAATTTTGCACAATAATAAAAAAGTATCTTAATGAATTTTGTAATGTAGATAGTCCGAATTGAACTTTCAATTTTCTAAATTATGTTTCATTTGCACATACCTAAGTGAAAGTATATACGTACGGCTTTGAAAGTATTTTTATTGAAAAACTGAGAAAATTTTACAAAAAAAAAACTATTTTTATGTCTATCGTGAGAAATGCTTCCTGAGGAGTTATAGAAAAAAATAGAAATAGAAACCAAATTAGAACGTTCTCAAAAAGGCCGGTCGATTTGACAGAGAATTAGTAATATATATTTATAAAAATCGTAATATGAATATATGCGTATATAATATTTATAATATTAAAAAAAAAGTAAAATAACTATTTATGTCTCTTTCGTATATTCTTTACGCATTAAAAATAAATAAATTTAAAAAAAGAAAGAGTAGCTAGGTGAGAGAAGAATAAACCAATAATTACAGAGGTGTAATCAAGTCCTTTTCTAGCAGGAGGCATAAATAAGTGGTAAGGAAACTCGAATGGAGGAGAACGGAACAGTGCAGCGGCAACGAGTAAAAGGGAGTGGAAGCCGAAACTCTAAATAATGAGTTTCTGTGCAGGATATTGGAAATACTTGAGAAAGAAGAGGACGAGACTTTTAAACATGAAGCTATTTAGGATCTCGTCAGTAGTTATTATAATCAAACTGAACAAAGAATAAAGTGACGAAACAATATCCAAGACGCTTACATACATTCTCTACTATAGCTATTCCACCGTTAACAGTTAAGGCGGCGCGGTAATAATGTAATAATCGCGGCCTCGGTTACACAAGCCAACCTATAATATATAGGTAATGAGTTTCGGTAGCAGTATACGCATTTCATAGTCTTTTCTTCGCTTCACGCATACTCCAAACCTTTACTGCCTTTACATTCCTGTAATACACATACTTGTGAATCTTATCACTGCGCATATATTTTCATATACACAGATACAATTATCTAGCACAGCACATGCTGTGGCTTTCGTTTTTCTTAAATATTTCAAACATTCGCATACTACAATGATAACAAATGCACTGGTATTGCTTTTTCTTTTTTTCATATATTAATAAGTGCAACTTTATTTAATTGTTAAACACTGTCATGTCATTACAAAGAACGAAAAAATATTTTCTTCCAATTTAACGACGATGCGAAAGGAATTATGATGTGGCACGAAGAAAATTTTTATCTAACATTGTTGTGCATTTGCGGAAGTTTGCCACTGTAACGTGCGGCCGAAATAAATAATAAGGTATGAAAAAATATGCGACGACCAGGACTCAAACATACGGATCCGCAATCCAAAGACCGGTGCTCTACTATCCGAGCTATAACGTCGCGATGCGTTTTAGAAGCGCATCGCGAGTGAGACACTCTTACAATGCTGAATTTGCACTCTCGCCTTTCACGTATACGGGATACGCGGCGGAAGCTCGTCCGTGCCACCACCTTTAAATTTTTCTTCCTGAAATGACCTACATAAATAAATTTAAACTACTACGAATATGTACAAGTAATATTCTGAAACTATTTGTAGTAAAATAAGCTAAAAAAAAATTTTTAGACCCCCTGTATCCAAAGATATGGATATTTTTAAATTTGGGCATTACCGAAATCTGCAGGTTCAAGAAATTAATGGATTTTAACCGTATTGGTCTTTTGATATTTTATGTGATTTAAGACTGAAGAGTTGTACGTGTTAAATTTATTTAAGTAAATAATTTTTTACAGCCAAAAACTACTCAACACTCTTAATAAATCTTAAAATGAAGCAAAAATGAAAAAGATTAAAACGATTTGTTGCATCACTTTTTTACATTGACGATATCTGCTTTGTTAGTACTGAAATTTCGTTGAACAAATTTTTTGCTGTAACTTAAAGTACAGATCTATAATACTATATGGGTTTTCACTTAGCAGTATAAAACCAATTCATCATAGAATATTTTATATTTAAGTCCTATATCTACCCATAGAACCACCTTAAGTAAAACTATATTGCATAATCCGTTGCTTCTGCCATATTTAATGATGTATGTGGATGGATGCAGATGCTAATTACAGATATCTAGTCCGAATTTTTCATAATTAAAATTTATTTTTGAACTTTTCAAAGTTACGGCAGCCATAGACTGTGCGAAATAAGTTACGAAATAGTGGATGATTCACATAATAATTGAAAATCGAAAATTTAATGGAAAGAATGAAAAATTCTCTAATATCAATAATTATGTAATTTTGTATGGACGCCTATATCCTATTAGGAGTTGAGTCTACTGTTGTCGTTTCATATTCTCAAAATCAAAAACATTATTGATGACAAATTTCGAGAAATAGAAAAATTATTTAAATGCTAGAATAGTGGTCCAATTATCAATCCTTTGATCGCCATGATAATGATTATTTTAATTATAATATACTGGTGCATAAATTACTAAATATTTTATTTGTTGGTTGGAAAAATTGTTCTCAATGAGGCTTTTTGTGATTAGTAGAGACAGAAACTAATAATGTAATGTTGGCAATAGTAAATACTTTGTTTTGACGCGCAATATCCACGAGAGTGGATCTTTTTGAACTGATATCTCTCCGCGTGAGTAACAGTTGCTCGTTCCATCGGTTTCTTGCCGTCCCTTCTCATCTCTTTCAGCCTCTTTGTCTTATCTCGTTTTGTTTTTCCCTCGGTCATACCTTGCGACCACGGTGACATTAAGGATTGTATTAATCAAAGCCTGTCAGAGTGATTTTCGCAGCAAAAGCGTTAACAGAGGCTCGAGATGAGTGCAAGCAGAGAGAGTGAGACAGAGAGAGAGAGAGAGATAGAGAGAGAGAGATATAGAGAGAGAGAGAGAGAGAGAAAGGGAGAGATAGAGAGAGAGAGAGAGAAATAGAGAGAGACTATACGAACGCACGAACGTCAAGGGTGGGTTTACGTCTCGGTCAAGTATAGCAGCACAGACCAAATCGGATACTTGCCATGTGATTCCTGCACCGTACGGATACTCACATATACGCTTTGCGTGGCGAGGGTCTGCTGACTGAGAGAGTGGATCTGTCAGTGACGAAGAAAAATTACTTAAAAAATGTCTCCCTTCTCATTTCTTTGCCCACTGTGTCGTTGATTTCTCTAGGTTACTGTAGTCTGAGGAAACCAGCAATGCAGCTAGACACACTTGCCCCTCGTCTTTGCCATCAAAAGTATCCCTCCTCGCAGGATGTTTACTCCCCTTTAATCACCACGTTACGCTATTCAGGGATAACGTTTTTTAAACCTTGGCCAAGTATTACGATTGAATAAAAAGTGTAAGGCATTTGTGTGAATAAATAAAACATTTGCTAATGCTTTACTGAATATTCACCTATATTAATCCTTTCGACTTTTTTCAACTTCCAAAGAATTACTGGTTAGTATTTTGTGAGAAAAACGTATCACAATATACGAAACTGACAGAAAAAAAATAAGAAAAATTACTTTGTATTCTGATAATCCGACATATGTACCATAAACCAAAATTTTCCCATGTTACATAGAAATTTTTACCAGTTCACTGACAATTTTCATCAGTTCACTGGCAAAAATTACTATGTAGAATAGGAAAAATTGCTATGTAAATGGGGAAAAATATTGGTTTATACTATAATATGGTCAGATTACCAAACAACAGATTAATTTTATTATTTTTTTTTCTGTCAGTGTACGCAATTATCCGCAACTATTTAAAAACTATGCGACTATTTTTGCGAATCTGTGACAATTACAAGGAAAAATCTGATGAAAGACAAGTGGCTACCATAGTGACTTGTATTAGCAAAGGGCAGTGGTATAAAATTGTCTCATCAATTAATCCACAGCCTGATCACAATGTTGTTTTTTCTGGGCAGGCTTCTTCATGCCTGCTTTCAGTCGTACTGTATAGCGCGAGTAAAAGAAGCAAACAGGCGAGACGGCCGCCTGAGGTTCTCGGACTTGTGTTATCTCACGGCACGCGCGGCTCATATCTCTCGCGAGTAAGATGCTTTGCTGCCAAGCTACCCGCGTCCTCCGATAACGGAGCACACGTCGGATATCATTCGATATCCACGTGCCGCTGGCACGATTGTCATAGCGGGCATCGAGACCTGTGAAGAGGAGGAAAAGAGCCGTGGATCTGCTTCGCGCAATGACTCTCACCTGCTTGATCCAAAACTTAATTGGCTGCTTAAGAACGGTGTGACGCGTAAAGAAGAAGATGGCTCCAATCGCATTATAGTTCCGGTCTCAGCTCCTCTGGAGCGGCAGCGCAGTATAGCATTCTCGAATAATTGAGCACAGTCTGGCTACCGTGCGTTAAGGCTCTTGTCGGCTCCTTTCAAGAAGCACTCCTCACTCCTCCTCGCGGCTTAACCATGAGTAGAGTAAAAAGGCGCTCTGAAAAAAGGCGATCGGCTCTTCTCTCGGAACAAGACGACGCGGAGCACACACACACGCGAGCGCGCGCAGATGAAACAAAAGCAGCCCGTCCGCAGCAGAAGAAGTGAGTATAGGGAATATTGAGGGGAGTCATAACTGTCTCCTGTCTTTTCTCTCGTTCCTTCTCGCTGTCGGATACGCAGCTCTTGCAGCTCATGCAGCCCTTGACGCTCTTTTGCTATTTTCTATTGCTCAATTGTTCCTGCCTGGACACGCGCTGCTATGCCCTCTGCCTTCTTGCTAACATTTCGGCTGCAACGGCAGGCCAGACGGCCACTGCCGGCTCATCCCTTTTATTCTTCCCTTCTGCTGTCTCCCAATCTCGACTATCTGGTATTTCTTGTCTGTCTCTGGGCTGCCCTTTTTTAACACCCTTCTCTTTTTTTCCGCAAACGCTATGCTTACTTGCGCAATTGTTTTCCACACTTTACTTCCCGTAAAGACTGATAGCGCAAAAGTATACTGATTGCGCAACCAAAACTAATTGATTATTACCCAGTAACTTTTATGAAATAATGTGCGAAATGTTTATGGAAAAATAATGTTTGCTTTACTGCTTACTAAGGCCAGCATACTAGAAATAAAATCGCCTCTCAACCGAACTGTTCAGAGAGCTCAAGGGCACAGTAACGCCCCTACGATTTAAACAGCTTGTTTTATGCGAGCCGAAATGATGCAGAAAAAATTCGTAAAGGCCTGTTCCTTAATGGAGTCGTAACTTTTGGATTTTGAACTCGCTATCGCCAGGTTATCACCGTCCGAACGGCTCCAAGCGATATAAACAAAAGCGGCGCGCTAGTCACAAATCACCTCCTTCTCTGCTACTACGCCTGACTAAAGCATCCTTTACTCTTTAATGAGCTATTAGTCCATAATTATAACCTGCTGCTCTACCTAGAATTCACGTGCGTACACTCATTTTCCTTCACTAAATATAGTAGAACGATTTCATTTCAAATAAGATAAGATAATCAACTTTCATGCTAATTACGAGCTGATGAAAAGATATATGCATAAAAGTTTGACTATGAAAAGTTTGCATGTTCCGAAGAATAAAGACGACATACGTCATAAGGGCAGCATATCTAGAAAATCAATTAAATGAGATTCTTCTTTAGCTTTCAGACAAGAAGATTGGCATCAGACTATGTATAACTTGTCCAAAACTAAAACTGGTTTATCCATGAATGTTGACTAGGTAGTGACCTTAAGATCTTTTGTATAGAGCCGAGAATGTTTGTACACGCAACACTTACGTTCACATAGGTGTACCACTCTCTCTCTCTCTCCCTCCTCTCTCCCTCTCTCTTTTTCTCTCCCTCTCTCTCCCTCTCTCCGTGTTTCTGACTCGGTGTCCCTCTCGCTCACAGATTAAAAATATACACGCCTGGCTCTTTCAAGGATTCGGCTATTATCAATCACGTTGTCGTCTACACGGAGGTTCGTTTCTCTCCTTCATCAACCATTGACAAACATCCGACAACGAATGATTATCAATATTATAATTATATTCAACATCAACAAGTCGGGATATTTCTTACATCAATCATAGCTAAATTTATTATTCACCTTCGTAGATTTTAAACTTGCGTTTTTCAAACAAGTCTATTTTTTTTTTGAGAAAAAGACTTAAATAACAATTTGTAACTAACATTCTGGAAACTCTGCAATCATTACTGTATTTAACATCTTTTATTCGGTAATCGAATTTAATTATTTAAGCACGTTAAAAAAATAAATATAATAAAAAACTGGTACGGTCTTTACAAAAACATTCCTAACATTATCCTAACATAAATAGAAATATATATTTTTTCACACTCCGTGCGCTAAATGCGTTTTCGCGCACGTTTGCCTTCGCAAGCGAATAGGAAAGCGGCATTTTGCGCGTTAAAAAGTAATGTTCGATACAAGTGCTATAAAAATGATTTTGCCACAAGTGTGGGTTTGTCGCCCGAGCAAAGTGAGTTAGTTTTAAAATAACTAAAGCGTAACTAAGTGGAGTACTTTCATAGCTATGCTTGATGATGTTTATAAACATAAAAAGGCGCAACTTTTTTTGGGTGTTACCAGAGCTTTTCGATTTTTTTCAGCTTCGGCCTCAGCTTTTTACTCCCCTTCCCGCCCTCCGTAATCCTGTTGCTCCTGTTACATTGTACCCAATTGCTTCTTCGGGCCAATGTCTCAGTAATCGATTTCCTGTTCCGTTGAATCTGCGGTCGCCCTGACCCTTTGACAAGTCGCTCGCGAACCCCATACGCCATTATATAATCTCAGGTAATAGCCCTTCATATCTAACGCTTCCGGTCCAACGTTATTACACTTTTTTTACTTTCGTCGCTCTAGTTGCCTTCCAAATTTTATTCACTTTCAATCAGTAAACCCAATTAATAAACCTGTTTTAACGAGCTCGAGTGAAGCAAAGAAGCCGCCTTCCTGCTGAACCAACATCAAAGAGTCTTAAATAGAAAAAAGGCAGCTTCCCGATGCTTAAAAAATAATTTCTTATCACTTTATGATATAATTAAGTTACAATCAATACTAATTTATATTTAGTGTATGTATATAACTAAAACCAAGTTACCGTGCTCCTAAGTCTAGTATAGTTATCTATTCATCTTAAATAACTATTAGTTCAAGTTTTAAGACTTTAGAGCACTTCGACATCTCCTCTCTCTCTCTCTCTCTCTCTCTCTCTCTGTCTCTCTTTCTCTGAAGTCGTCTGCTGTACTGATCGGCGGCGTCAGTATTGTTTAATTTAACTATTGAGAAAATTATAATAATTGCAAGTTATTGTATTATTGTGCTTGTACTAATGAATTCATCACTATTTTGGAATAAATTATAAGTTTCGGGTTTCTGAAATCACATCTATACATTAAAGACCAGAAAACATATATTTGCTTCCTATTTACTGGTTCTTTATACAACTGCTTTATCTTTACATCGGTTTATTTTTTATGGTATAACGGTCTATTCTTTCTTTTTCCTTGACTGCGTTTATTTATGTATAATATGCTTTATTATATTTTAATACATGAATATATTAATAATGAGAATAATAATATTAATAATAATATTATCACCTATAGAATATTAAAAACCGCTGCCAATTCATTGGCATTTAGCTCCGTCAAACTTAATTTATTGTGCTATTATATGAATTATTTGCGTTAAAAATTATTTTAAAAATTATTATTAATAAGTAATAAATAAATATATCCCCGTTATTAAAATTGATGGCTATTTTGTTCACCGTTTTATTCGCAATCTGATTGGTCGGCAGCGTTGTCATAGCTGCCGCGGCTATAGCTATATGTATGGCAACGTAATATTTGTTTGTTTATTATTATTATAAGGTTAATGAGGTTAATTCTAAAACTAATGCTAATGCTAATTTTATTGTAGCAATACCTAGAAATGTTTCACGAAAGCTTCCCGAAAGTTTCACGGAATCAACAAAAAAGATTCCGTCTGTGAGACTCGACAACATTCCATGAAATTTTTTGAATTGTTCCCGGAACCTTTCATGATAACTAGAAAAGTTACAGTAAGCTTACTGAAAGATTGAACTCGAACATTGATTGCAAATCTTCTAAAAATCTTTTGAAAAATATTTATGAATACTTTCATGGACCTTTTATAAAAGATTGTAGTAAGCGTGAATAAAAGATTATCGAAAAATAATGCAAAAAGCTTAATGGAAGGTTCCGGCGAAACTTCTCAGTAGCGTTACCTTGCAATGTTCTATGAAAGCTTTCCGTAAGATTCACAGAATCAACCAAAAAAGATTACAACTATGCGATTCAGTAACATTCCGTGGAAGCTTTTGAACGGTTTCCGGAATCTTCCATGAAATATTCTAACTATCGATACTGGAATCTTCCATGAAATATTCTAACAATCGATACTGGAATCTTTCATGAAAGATAACTAGAAAGGTTACACAGTACATTAAGCTTACTGAATGAGTGAACTATAACATTGATGGTAAATCTTCTGAAAAACTTTTGAAAAAGATTTATGAATACTGGAATGTTTCATAAAAGGTAACCAAACGGTATGCTTTGCCAATTTTCGAAAAATTTTTCAAAAAGATTTAGGAATACTTTTAGGAAAGATTCCGCTGAACATAAATGGAACCTTGCATGTAAGATTTCAGTCAGCATGAATAAAAGATTATCGAAAAATAGCGTTATTAGGCAATGTTCCACGAAAGCTTCCCGTAAGATTCGCGGAATCAACCAACTAGATTCCAACTATGCGATTTAGTAACATTCCATGAAAGCTTTTGAAAGGGCTAATCAAGTAAGCTTACTGAAAGATTAAACTATGAATACTTTCATGGAAGTAAGCATGAATAAAGGATTACTGAAAAATAATGCGAAAAGCTTAATGTAAGGTTCCGGAAAAATTTCTCAGCAGCGATATCGAGCGATGCTCCTAGAAAGTTTTCCTTTACTTTTTTGCGTTATAAACAAAAAAGATTCCAACTAGGAGACTCGGTGACTTTCCATGAAAGTTTCTGAAAGGTTTCCGGAATCTTGAGTGATACATTCCAAGAGTCGATACTGGAATACTAGATACCCTTCATGAAAGGTAACTAGAAAAATTACAGTAAGCTTACTGAAACATTGAACTGTAACATTAATCCTAAAAAATCTTATGAATACTTTCAGGGAAAGTTCCACTAAATATAAATGGAACCTTCCATGAAAGATTGAAGTAAGCATAAATAAAAGATTACCGAAAATAATTCGGAAAGCTTAATGGAAGGTTCCGGCGAAACTTCTATTTCTGATTCGAACGCGATTTTCTAGAGTTGTACCTATTAATGGAAAACAGCCGAGACTCGGATCTGATTTACCTACTTTATCCCTTCTTTATTAAAGGCAGAGCCAAATTGTATGATTTCCCTGCTAATCAGACCCGATTCTGCTAGGAAAATCGCATAAGTATCGTTGCTATTGTACTGGAACTTCGTTGCTATGGTAACTTTAAAAATTAATGTTGCTGCATATTAAGAAAGTCTTTCTAAAGTATAAAATGACAGTAATCAGCAATGAAACTATTTCATTGTTTCGTTATACTTCAAGGCTGCTTAATTTTAATTCATTCAAACTACAAATATCTATTTTATTCGTTGAGAGCTACGAAGATCAGATCTGATTCTGACAAGAAAATCATTAGACTATCGCGTTTGTATTAAAATAACGTATATAATAAATAATAATTTCAAATATCAAAATACATTGAATATTTGTACTTTTCTGAATGATGTTTATTCTATTATACATTAAAAGAAAATTGAACAAAATTAATACATGTAAGTATTCAAATTATCACTTCACTTGGAAGTACTCTTTGTAAGTAAATGGATTAGACGTTAGACTACTGCACGGAAGACCCAGGTTCAAATCTCCATCAGGGAAAAAATTTTTAATTTCTTTAATTCTTTAATTAATGTTTTAATCTTTATTATTTCAAGTATATTTATATTAATATGTAAATTTAAAAGAATTATGAAAGGTAAATAAACATCAAATTGAATAAATAATATGTGTAGTATAAGTACTTGAAAACCTAGACAGTACAAATATTAATAATAAATCGTATTTGCATTAATAATTTTTTTTTTCTAACAAAATTCGCAGCTTTATGTTTGTTTAATTTTTATATTCATTATTTGTTGATGCAAGAAAATTAAAATAAAAAAAATTTTATAATCTGTTGAATTACCATATTAACACTGTAATTTATTTCTTTATTAATGTATAACACAAGAATTACTTGATTTTACTATTTTTAAAGAAACAAAAACTTTCTAGTAAGGCTTGAAATACATATCGATTCCTAATAAGATTCTACCTTGGATTCTCCATCCGAATCGTGAAGAAAACGGTATTCAAAAAAGAGTCCGAATCAAGTACGATTTGCCTGTCTGAATCGTACCCTAGCTACGAAAATCGCGTCAGAATCGGGTCTAAATTACTTATATTTTTCTACACAGGTAGGAAGTTGCGTTACCTGGCAATGTTCCAAGGCAGCTTCCCGTAAGATTTAGCAGGGTAACTGGTTACTGGAATCTTTCATAAAAGCTGACCAGAAAGGGTATAGTATAGTAAGATAATTTAAGGCTCCCACATAGCATGAATTCTTCCCAAAGAAAAATTGACGAAATATTACAACGTATCGTTCCGTGTTTCCTTTTGCGAGATAACGAAAACTTTCAGTAAGATTAGACTGGAAGGTTTTACGAAAACTTCGTATAAAATTATCGGAATACAAGGGTAGTTCGAAAAGTTCTCGGCCTGGTAAAGAAAACGCAAGAGATTTGAGCCATATTTTTTTATTTCTCTACGTAATCTCCTTGCAAAAAAATACATTTATTCCAACGATGTTCCAACTTTTTAATAACCCCTCAGCTTCAACCTCTTCATTCGACGTAAATCTTCGCCCCTCCCAGCCATTTCTTCAAGTTGGGAAAAAGAAAAAATCACTAGGAGCCAAATCTGGTGAGTACGGGGCATGGGGAAGCACTTCGAATCGAAGTTCCTCGAGTTTTGCTGCAACAACTCGAGACGTGTAGGCAGCTGCATTGTCATGGTGGAACAGCACCTTCTTTTTTACCAGATGGGTGCGTTTAACTTTGATTGCATCATTCAATTTGTCCAGTAGTGAAAAGTAGTAGGCCCCGGTGACAGTTTTGCCTTTTTGCAAGTAGTCTATGAGCACTACACCACGAGAATCCCAGAAGACCGTTGCCATGACTTTTCCGACAGATGGAACTGTTTTGGCTTTTTTTGGCGCACTTTCTCCTGCTCCAATCCATTGTTTAGACTGCTGCTTTGTTTCTGGCGTGTAATGATGAATCCATGATTCATCAACAGTGATGAAACGTTGAAGAAACTCAGAGGGGTTACGTTTAAATAAGTCTAGATACTCCTGAGAAATGTTCAAACGAATGCGTTTTTGATCGACTGTCAAGA
>JAYJLV010091878.1:0-75204 GCA_036873485.1 Torymus texanus | reverse complement strand
CGTAAGTCGATTATTTCGCTCATGTGACATTTTGCACGAGCGAAGCGAGTCCCACCAGTGTCGAAAAGTACTATTTCGGAACGTTTTTATTTTTAGATTATTTTAAGGCCCGTATTTGTTATTACGAAAAATGTTGTATGCTTCTTAAATTAATCATTGAAAAAATATTTGATATATCGGCTCAAAATTTTAACCACTTATTACAGTTATTTTGAACAATATTATGTTGAAATATCAATGAATGATTCTTATTTGTTTTTGAGAAAAAAAATAATGTTTTTTGTTTTTGAGAACAAAACTTTTTTTTGTTTTTCTTGATATGTACAACCCTCATCCATAAAAGATACATGGGTATTGGAGAAAAATAGTGTATTTCCATTTCTAAGGTTTATTATCGAAATAAGTTTTATTGAAAATATTTATAGGTAATAAACTTTTGTTTTATGTGAACTTAATTATTATCATAAACAATTTTAAAAGGGAATCAATACATTAGTTCAAGAAAGCTAAGTGCCAATGATTTAGCAGATGTTTTTATTAATATCCACTGCGAAAATTCTACTTACACAGTTCTGTATCAGGTCCATTCTTGTAAAACATTGTGCAAAAAGTATTTGGCTCGTTAATTGTCGCAAAGATCTTCACCCTCGGTCCGAACTCTTTGAACACAAATCTGGCATAATCAGCAAACTTCTCCACGATCTTCTCGTCCAACCATCCGCCTTCATCCTCGAGCACCTGCGGATGATCCCAGTGGAATAACGTAACCACAGGAGTAATGTTCCTGGCTTCAAGTTCGTCCAGGACGTTATGATAAAACTTCACACCATCTTGGCTTACGTAGTCTACTGTGCCGCGAGGAAGAAGACGCGACCAGGCCAGCGAAAAGCGGAAATGATCAAACTACAAAGAAGAACAAGAGACTTGTTGATTGCTCAATGGGAATTATGTAGTTGTTTTGTCACGTGGCACTTAAGTATGTCTGTGGAGTGTGTCTATCTGATCACATGATTGGGCTGCACGGTGATTAGCGTAATGTGTATCGTTTAATCTGTCGTGAGAAAAGCTCTGGGATGCATTGCATTGTACCCGTATGTACGCATCACTTAACTAAGGTATCACAGCGGATTGTAGATTCTCAAACTACTTCTTTTTTTTATACAATTTGTTCTTTATTTATGAGAAATTAAAAAGTAGCTGATAAAAATAATTATATCACAGGCCAATAAAATTAAGTCCATCTAAACCGAAAATGATCTTAATTTTGGCACTACTCGTCACGACTTTAAGATATTGCTTAGTGTTATTTTTGTAATCATTTAGCCAGTGATCTGCTACAGAATCTGAATACAATTTTTCTTCTTTGAGAAATATCAAATAAAAATTTCCTATTACCGTAACTCTAAAAAGGAAAAGCCGTTTTCATAAAAAATTTTAATTGAATGCTTTTTGAACAGGATGAATAGATTTTGTAGTAGATGATTCTATTATACCACTGACCAAATGATTAAAAAAACTTTTTATCATGCTATAAATATATCACAACCCCATTAGAATAAGTAATATCTTAAATTTGACAAAGTACATGGGAATATCATAGCCCTACTGTCAATCACACAAACCACTTTTTCTATTTTGTGGCTATCCATAAATTGGTAAGTTTATATTACATCATCTTTAATATTTTCGCGATAAAAAGTAAATATTTGTCTGATAGATGTTATCGTACAATAATCTAGTAAAAAAATAAGTATTTCATCAGTATCATTATACGTTTACTTAGTATACTAAATATGTACCGTTACTGAACCAATATTTTCTTTATTGTACAAAGAAGAATAATTTCATGTGCCATTCTATTACTGACGTCTAAAATAATTGGCCAACGAAAATAACCAATATTCTCATTTGATTTGCACTTTAAAAAACACTCGATTCAGATAACAGTGAACTTATAACTTCCATTCCTACCGATTTCTGTAATATATAAAATATACATTGCGATAATTACACCAATATCGTTGAAAAGCTTTACATCCTCCTTATATCGATGATAAAAGTCACCGGCGACGTCACCATTCGACCCATCCTTGATGTAATCAGGACACGTGTGCACCAGATTGTCCCAATAGCTGATCCCCTTATCTGTGAACACGATCGAACCTCGTTTATAGTATAATATCTGAGGTATATACCCAATCTCGTCACACAATGACATCGTCGTTCTACATCATACCAGAAACGTTCCAGGCACCTTCGACCTGATAAGCAGCTACAGCGCCGCCGATAGATAAACTCTTCGGGATCTTGTGAACTTCACCTTCAGCTGTTACGACGACGATAAAGCAGCTGAGGACGACGGACAGCAGCGCGTAGTACATTATCATGCCGTTGGTAAGGCACTAACACGTGAGGCTCGCAAGTTGTAAAGTATTGTATACGAGTGGATATATAGTTTGGTTTTCTTGTAACAATATTGTCGTTTATTTATAGCAGGTGGTAACAATTGTAAAAGCAGCTGGGTTTTGTACTTTCTCGCGTGCCTTGGCGTGACAATGAATCGTTTATTCTAAGTGAGATAGATTTTATGAAAATTTATAATCTTTCCTATAAATTATTAATTTATTTATTTAACGGTAAATTAATGTTGATGATAAACCTTCTATATAATGTATTATCATAAAAAATCTGTAAAAAGCAACGAAGGTAATCGTTAAATTTTATACTGACAAAATCCTTTATAAGGATATATATACAACGCAATCCTATAAACGCATCATTGCCGGCGGAAGTTCATAACGGCTTTTATTAAATTACCCTGACACTCTATCTTATCGCTGGCAGCACGAAACGCTCGATATAACTGGGTTTACTCTTCACGTACACTCGTCAGAGAAGTGCACGCGATAAGCCGTTATCAGGAACAATCGTATAGTTGAATAATACCAAAAGGTGCATTAAGATTAGTGCATTAATCGTTATGTAACGCAAAGATGTCATCTTTTTTGGTGTATGTTTATATAGCGGTAACAGTGGAAGGGTAAAAAGAAAAAGTTACGGAACGTCGATTTTACAATGTTTTCATCCCATGTTTATTATTAGTAATACTAATGTAATAACAATATTGTTGTTAATAACAGTGCAAATGCCTATACCGTTTCTTTTTATCAGTTTTTCATTGACAAATATTTTCATATCGATATAATCGTAATGAAAACATGTTTTAAATGAAAGAACAGCGTACTTTGCAATGCCGACAAAATATGAAATATTATATACGAGCGATCTGTACAAAAAAAAACATGCGTAAAAAAGATTCAATAAATCTTGTCGAAACGATACGCGTAGCAAATAAGTCTGACTATTCCAGTCATTAACCATTTATCGCTCTTTAGAAAGATTGCAATAATAAGAAAAAATTTTCTAATCCATTGCAAGTATAAGTTCAAGCTAAAATTACCGCGAAGGAATTCCTGAGTGATAAATCATTCGATATTAAACCAGCGACGAAAAGAGAAAAAAAAACATTCTTTATCGCTTGTAAACGCCTATATGAGTCTGTATATTACTCTCCCCCGCAGTTTTCCAATTATTACTCATCGGCTACCGATTTGCGCAAAAATCTTTCGCTATCATTCAACAGTTCTGCGAATGAATTATTGCCCACTGGCATGTAACAACAGGAACGAACGGTTTTTTTAATTCGAAATAGAATTTTGAGAATCGTCGTTATAAAACCTTTGATCGTATGCTTTGTTAATTACAGTGTAGCACTTTTTTTTTCTTCTTTGTACACGGCATTCTTTTCGGATGAAATAATGTACATATAACGGATGTCATGTGACATACATTCGTCTCGCTTAGATGAATAATATTTATTTGCGATAACGAAAGAGAGAGAGAGAGAGAGAGAGAGAGAGAAAGAGAGAGAGAGAGAGAGAGAGAGTGAGACATTGCATAAACAGTATAGTACAGGCTCTCGTTGTTCTTTCTTATCTCGTAAAAATTGGTACTCTTTGAAAACAAAAAGCTTAACACTATATCGTCTCGTCTAAACATCAAATCAGCCCAAAGAAAGTCACGAAAAAAAAATGACAGGCCAATCTAAATAAACCTCAACCAATTTGATTTATATGCCGATACACATAAAAGCTTCGATCATCCTCTCGTCGACACTTTGTCAACCACGTGCGCGAACACGCGCTTGTTTTCATATGACGCGTCCTATTTATTGCTCCTTTTTTTTTATTTCCTATTGCGCGGTTTCATTTTTCCAAGAACTTTTCTGTCTAAGAAAGAACCTGGACGCGCTGTTCCGGTTTCGACTGGTTAGCTTTGCTGCGGTTTTGAAAAGACACGCGGTTATGCTAACTATATATCTCCACGTGGCATATATAATATAATATATATTATAGGCGAGTGGTCGGAGAATTCGACTAATTTGTTTTTCGGCGATCGGATGGTGCTGACGAAACGTGCCGTTTCTTCTTTTTATTTATCCTCATAGAATAATCATACATATAATTACGTTGGATTAGAGATGACACACGGTTTTTTCTACAAATTCAAAGCTACATCAAACACACACGGTATATAATTTTATTTTCCCAAAAGCTCCGGTTTATACGCTTTTTTGTGCTGTATGTACAATAAATTCTTCCCGTCACGTGCAAAATAAAATATAATCAACCGGTCAAGAAACCGTCACGTGCCTCGAACAGTGTTCCGTGCGATTTACAACATATAAAGACCTCGCGTGAACTTATCTCACGCAATCACGTGGCGATACATACGCAGGTATGTGTGTGTGTGTGTGTACGAGCAAGTGAGTAAAAGTGCGTATTGCATGCTTTGTACGCACGACAACGCATGTGGGGAGTAATCTTGACATTCGCGTGGCTATATTGCAGCCTTGCCGCAGGCGACGACGACGACGATGTTGTATCGGTCGTTGACGAGGTCGGAAGTGTAGCGCGGCGGTAGGTGGATGATGGTTTATTTGGATTGATAAAAATTGAGGGATTTGTTAGAGAAGGGAATGTGCTTGGTATACATTGAAATAGAAGTTCTTAGTGATAGTTTCTATAAGTCATAGTAAAGTATAGTTATTGAAAATCATAGGCATTGATGTGTATTTGATACTTGATGAAATAATTATTTGTGACGATATCAAAGTATTAAATTTAAGTGAAATGAAATATTAAGTACAATGATTTTAGCGTATTTCATTGTTAAACAAAATTTGTAACATTTTTATAACGAGATTAGTTAATAAAAAATTTAGGTAAAAACTTTAAAACTGTAGGTATATTATTTTCAATTCCTACTAAAATGTATAGTTGAATCAAGTATTTTATGAGTATTTTATAGTGAAGTAATTAACTAATATATAAGTACTATATGTTAGTATTACACTAATATATTAATTATGTTTTTCTCAACTATTTTTGCTTAACTATGTAACGTAGCAAGTTTTGCGTTTGGTTTTCTTTCATACAATATAGTTATATTTGCTATAGTTTTACTATATTCTTTGCTCGGCGTATCGTTTGCGTTAATTTGGCTTGTTGCAGTCATTTTATTTATAAGGTAGAAGAAAGTTTTATAGATCACAATCGAATTAATATATTTGGTTAATTTAATTAACTTATGTTCATACTTAGATAAAGAAATGATTAAAGATTTATATAATTCTTATTGGTTATGCAATTCTTTTTTTAAATAAGTTATTTTGATTTGAATCGATTATTTTTTTATTTCAGTTAATAATAATATATGTACATTAGTAAATACAGTCAACAAAAACATTGTTGTGATGATTATTTTTTTTTATATAATCTTAGTAAACTCCATAATACGTTTCTTTTCACCAAACCGGTTAGCTAAGGTAACCAATTTTTTCCTCGTGGGTTTTTCGACGATTTTTTTGCATTTCATCACCATGGATTTTTTATGAGATCATCTCTAGACTTTCCTCTAGAACCGTGCGTATATGTTCTGTAACAAACAGAAAATATATCTTAATAAATGATTAGCTAATACAAACTTATTACTAATTATTTATGAATTTAAACATCTTCTGAAATAAAGCAATTGCATATTCTTGTTTCTCACACAAAACAATAATTTCTACTATACATGTACAGGGAAAAGATTTGATTGAATCTCGGTATATATAAGATTTGATTTTCCTTTACCACGTCATATTTTTTCCATAACAGGAAAATATTTTATATCTACGAAATGGATGATAAATGGAAAATATCGGTCACCAAGTGCGTCACTATATAGGGAAAACCGATAACCTATAAAATTACCTATACTTGACCTATAATCACGACTACTTTTACACATTAAAAATGAAAGGTACCGAAATAAACTTCCAAACCCGATCATTTTAATAAGTGAAGAAGTACAGACAGTTATTATACATCGTGCGCAAGATTCCTTTAACCATTCAAAATCCTCCATAGCACCTACAATTAAGAGTTCACTTCTTTCCGCTTCCGTCTTAGAAATCTTCGTACGGTGATGATAATCACGCCGCAATTTCGGCTGCATCACACAAGAAACATCACAAGAAGCCGGAAAAACATAGACACGCGTATATGTTGTATACATGTCGAAATTTCCGGTGATTTCGCGCATCTGCGTGACTGTCGTATACGAGGAAATGCCTATTAAAATAAAAGACACTACCGCAGTGATTTAGTTATATAAAAGGGTACTTATAATGTACACACGCGCATGTGACGACGTGAAACACGCGAAAGGTGAGACAAGTAATTAGGTTGGGGTTGGGTTAAGGTTGACGTGAATAATTGGCACGTAAGAATTTTGATGAAATTTTATAGCTAATAAATAATTGTCGAGGTGTGGGATAGAATTAAAACGGTTTCATTATTCTCATTTACAATTTCCATACGAAAACTTATAAACTTTTATGGACGACGTCGTATACATGCAAAATTAAACGTTTACTTATTTACACTTTTGTCACACTCGGGAAACTGTTTTTCTTTGAAAATGCCGCTTTCAACTGACATTATATAGACAGCACAGCGTAATCGCGGATTATCCGAGCGTCGTGCAATTACGCGTTGATGTAGTCGCTATTATGAGCCCCGCGCGGAGAGTTCAACAGCCAGGCGCACTTGCACATTGTATACGATGCGAGGTCACGGGCACGCGTGTATACATATATATGTGTGTTGCGCTAATTTTCGCGATAGCAGATATTACGCGTATGTATATGTTCGAATTAAACGGGATGACGTGGTGGTCGGTTCTTCACCTTTTGGTCATCTTCTATGGAAGAAGCTTTTCGATATAGGGGAAACCGAGACTAGTTGGACGACTTTTTACATTTCCTTTTTTCGCAAAGAACTACGAATTTAATGAAGAAAAGATTTTTTACTATTCTAAAGTGTTCTATCTAACGAATACTTATGATTTTTTTCTAAAAAAGTCAAATACGATTTTTTAACAGCGTAATTTGTGGCCAACTTGTCCCGTTTACGAAGTAAGTTGGCGATTAGTCTGAGGCAAGTTGGCATAGAATAAATTTTAGAATATTATACCAAAATTAATGATATTATATTATTGATTATATCAAATGTCAACTTGTCCCACAAAAATCCTTCTAATGTCCGGTGGGTACATTCAAATTAAAAAATTAAAATAAAGATATTAAAATTTGCAATATAAAAAGAAATAAAAACTATTGTTAACTTGTAAAAAAATAATCATTGTAATTTATTCTATAAGGAAATAGCTTACTCTAATTTTTGAAAGAATTAATCGATTTTTACTAAAGTGTAAAATTTACATAGAACTAACATTTCTCCGCAGTACACGATGCTATCGAACTGAGACTTAAAACAAATATTCCTCGTCTCGTTTCACGTTACTGATGTCAACAGCTTTGATATCTCTTCTTTCTATCGCGATTTATTAGCATTTACAAAATTGCCCTGCATGTCAAACGAAATTGTGAAAATTAGTTTTGTCATATTTGGAATGATAAATTGGTTTAGAATTAATTGTCAATTTAATAGTCATTGTAAATGTAGAATATGTGCTTTTATGAAAGTGTTATCCAATGATAAGAAATTTTAGTTTTATTATCACGCGGTGTGGTTTGTTTGTTATACTACGTGGCAGGTGAAACGTAAAGTAAGTCGTTTTCCTCTTGATTACGTGTTATAAAGAAGCTGCGAGGATTTACAAGTCCATTGGTATGTTGACAATGCGAAGGCCACCGTATAAAGTTATCAAACTTTAGATTGAATAGAGATTAAAATTTGAGAAGCCTACGTACGAATTCTGTGTACTGATATATGTGGGAATATGAGTTTTATTGACTTTTGGAAAACGATTAAGCGTACGTTTACCAGATGAAAATATTGAAATATTCTTAAATAACCGTTGATTAAATTAAACCACCATTAGATGGAGTTAAAGTATACCATTATAACAACGACATTATTGATTTGAACTTTAACTATTTTTTCGACCATTTAGTAAGAAAATAGAATATTAAAATTGCTGTATAATTAGAATATTTTTTTTCAATTTTTCAAAATTGAATGGTTAAAAACTTACGCATACATCTTAGCATTCTATCCACTGTTTACTTATTAATCATAGATAAGCAGTCACCAAAATATCACCAAGACGCCGATCTGAACCGCTACAGACTCATATAGCAATAAAACTCTCTATCAACTCTTCTCATCGACGGGAACCACCTGGAAAACCTCTTCACCTCAACAACCACCGACATCTCAATCTCCTCCACCTTCCCAAAAAAAAAAACAACGACACTTAAACACACTCTCTCTACTATCGTCGTTAAACCTCGACTAACCAATCCATCCTACTCACTCCTTCGTTCCGCTTAATTTGCATGTATACACATACACAAACGTAATCTCGTGACAAAAGTCCGTTTGGAACATCGTCGGCGAGTTACACTCACATGATAACCGCGTGACGGGATGGTTATCGATGACGCGACTGCTAGCACGTGATGGTTGTCATTTCACCGCCGGGAGGATTTGGTATTTGGAGTAGCGAACCATCCGTGAGGTGATGAGTTTCATCTGGACTGCGGTGCTGGTCAGTAGAAGAAGAGAAATAAGCTGAGAGTAGTGGAGTGGATTGACTTTTTTAGTTTTGGAGGTGGTGAGAGATGGTGGGTTGGATGGTTCAAGAGGTTTTGTAAGGGTTGGGAGTGAGGTTTTATTAATTTATATGTATATGTGGATCTTGAAATTTTAAGGGATTCTGTCTGTGTGAAGTAACACAGATATTGTGTCTGAAGTACTCAGTATGAGAAATCTAAGGTGATGAGTTCAAATTAATGGGTTTCCAGATTGATTTTCCTTTAATACGGTTTTATTATCAGATACGCGGAAGAAGCATTATCACGATTTTACTCGTATAAAAAAGAATGTCTGAACTCGACATATGAAGAAATGTGGTCTGAATTCCGATTTTCACGGGGATATATTAACAAAATCAGTTTGGAAAATCCCCTTATTTCATAACTTCAGATTTGGATTCAGTAGTTTAAAATACGTAACAAAATATGCTTCTCATGCCCAGTTCAAGCCTGTTAATTAATGAAAAATACCCGACATTCTATTAAATACATTAACATTTGTCTCTATCAACAACACGCGTTAACATAAAAATGATTTTTTCAATCATTTCTCTTAAACTCATTACAGACAACAGGACTACCAAAGTTTACTTTAACTAATCTTTTTTAAATAAGACTTATAATTCTAAAAATAAAAATAAAAAACACTTCTTGTATATGATAGATTAAACATTTTTGGACAACGTTTACTTTTAAATTCCACAGCAGACATTTCTATTTCGTATACGAATATCCAGAACCGTAATCGTCACAAATCCAGTAAAAACGTAAAAAATCCTTTGTCTGAAAAGAATTCAGTTTGTAAATTAAAAAGAAGTAAATCTTACTCATCTTGCCCTACTTCGCATTTTTCTACTTAAATGCATTTTAACTGATACTGATCTTTGTCGTGTATCTTTCAGCTTCCTCGACGATCAAAGAAATGAATTCTTTTTTTTTCGCTAATTAAAGGTTCTTTTAACATTCCAGACGATGACATTAATTTCAATCGTCTACTCTTTTGTCGTACGTGGGTTACACACCCACCGGTTCTTCTGAATCACATCACGCGGTATCCTTTAATTTCTTTTAGTCTTGCACCAACCACTTCTTAATCATCTCCAAATATAAAACATGAATAAATTTATACGCTTCTTTTAAAAATAATCCTCCCCTCCTCAAAAAAAAAAATCTTCATATTTAGAAAATCCAAATTGTAACAAACTAAAACAGACTCTCATAAATCCC
Source organism: Torymus texanus (assembly GCA_036873485.1). Taxonomy (NCBI): domain Eukaryota; kingdom Metazoa; phylum Arthropoda; class Insecta; order Hymenoptera; family Torymidae; genus Torymus; species Torymus texanus. The sequence continues at coordinate 64,811 of JAYJLV010091878.1, read as the reverse complement.
ATTCCTATCTTTATCTCTCTCCGCAAACCCAATACCATCATATCCGCCAATCTCTCAATATATAACAACAGCAACAACTCGGCGGCATAAACAAAGCCTATACGTTTACTATATACACTTGCCGCCACAGCAACAGCAGCAGTATATGGTCAACAGCCGCGTGGAAAATAAACGTCTCTCCAAATCGAATTAGCCTCTCTCCTCTTCCTCTCCTTCGACTCACATGACTCTCTCGCTTGCTTGCTTGCTTGCTTGCTTGCTTGTGCGTGTGCAAAAAGCGCGAAAAAAGAACTGAAGACGCTACGCCGCTGTGTATAGTAGAACGAGTCCCGTGACTCTCCTCTCGCTCTATACTCGCTTATATTCCTCCTTTTTCCGGCCGTTTAATTGCCCGGGCGCGTGACGCGTACACATACATATAGATATATATATAGAGAGATACATATACGCATACTTTGTGCGCTTTCTCGCGGTGCAAAAACCTGTTTTCCCGAGTGAGCGAGCGCGTGACTTGAGGTTTTGTTTTTCGGACTGTGATTATTTGCTCTCGTTGTACTGGCGCATGCACGCGCGTGCGTAAGTGCAGAAGGAGGAGGAGAAGGAGTGTGGTTAAGTGGAGTCATGTGATGCGGCAGTTGCAGCAGTTGTATTGGAAGGTATAAGTGTATGTACGTATATGTGTGGAGAAGAGAGGCTGGTTGGTTCGGATGGGAGTGAGTTTTTCCGGGAGGGAAATCGGTACGTGTAGTGTAGGGGAGATTATCTATTTTTTTTTTTATTGATGTTGAGAAATCGGTGTTATAAAGGTGGTAATGACAATAGGAGATTTTTAAGGTGATGTGTGGGAAAAGGTAAATGGAGGACGCTTGATTTGGTTTCTGTAAGTTTATGAAAAGTACGTGTTGAATGAGTAGAATTTTCGGAAATAAGAAATTCAAGTTTAAGGAATATTCAAAACAATTTAGAAATACATAAATCTATGGAAATATTTTGAAAATCATAGCACAGTAAAATATAAAATAAACGTTTTACTAACTCCTTTACATTTAAGTTTGTTAATTAAGTAGAGAGTTAAAAGTCATAGGACTTTTGCTCGAAAAGTATTCACTTATACATAACAAAGACAAAAGTAAAAATCCTTCTAAAAGTCATAGCACATATTGGAACCGAACAATTGTTAAATCACAGTAGACAATGGTCGAGTTTAGTCAGACATTAATCTCTTTTAACATTCCCATTTACCATCATAAGTTCAATCCCATTCCCATTACCCAAAGTACCTCAAGACTCAACCAACACATGTCCCATATTTTCATTCAAAATCACTCAATCACTCGTCACTTTTCTATACACCTATACGTGAAATTCAACCATATACTATATATACCCAAAAACCATCCAACTCAACCGCCACACCTTACATCACGTCAATTCACAGTTAAAACCAACTATATACCACAAACTACTACTTATATATATATATATATGTGCTTCTTTCTTTCGTGCGCGCACGTGCGCAATTCAAATCGCTCGTTAAATCGGTTACGGCACAAAACGAAGATGCGAAACGCACGCACGAGAGAAGGGGAGAGAGAGAGCAAGCATGTGACCGTCCCCCTTCGACAGGCGAACCTGTTTTCCGCGCGCGCGCGAGCGGCGCACGTGACGCGCTTTTTTCCAATATACATGTGTGCTTGTGGCGTTCCTGTTGGCAGACGTCGTGAACTTGAAATTCCAAAGGCCGTAGCGTGTGTTCAAGTGTATTTGTATGTGTGTATGTGGATGGATAGATGAGTATGGTTTTTATTTTTTTTTTTTTTTATAATAGTAGATTTTTGTGTGGAAGAATTTGAATGTACATGATAAGGTGGGTTAGAAATTAGATATAAGGTTTGTTTATTATACAAAAAATTACTGTTATTTTTATTATATTTTCTACTAATTCATGTGTATATGCTGGTAATCATGTTGAATTACCTATTAATTTAAAACACTCAATTGTATGTAGAGAATTAGAATGTTAAATATATGAAAGAAATAAAGATAAAATAAGAGTATTTTAGGATCTGATTTGGTTTATATTTTATTTTTATTAAATTATACAATAAAATTCAGTAACATTATCCCAGACTAATTTGTATTATAATTTATATCAATTATTCGAATTCCCCTTTGCCACTTTAAAATACACACTAAAATTAATAAATTTTGTTTTTGAGTTTCCGAAATATTTTATCCTATCTAATTCTCCACAAAAATCATGGGAGTTTATAAAAAAAACATCTGAGTTTTTAATTCCTCCACGTATCTCAAATAAATCATCCACCCAAATGCTAAAATATTTTATGGTAAATCTTCTGCATATCCCTAATACAACACTGCCAAAATTATTTTTCATCGTGCTACATAATAAAAGCAAATTAAATTGTATACAATGGCACATCCGTTAAGATCAACCTCGATAACACCTCATACTTCGAACCTCACTGTACAGTTATTACTTATCATTTATCCAACATAACCATAATACAATCAAATTGCAATTCTCTCAGTTACCTCTCGAACCACTGAACAATAGTATACATCGTTTTCCCCTGACTCACAGAGACCAACGACCGCGAAAGTTCCGAAAAAAGCATTTCCACCGTCTTCACAGCCTCGTCCATCTGCCAAAACCCCATATCGCCAAAAGTTTAACGACCCACAATTTGCCTAACCAACCGGTCAAGGCATACCTTTTACTCTGTAAAATCACCGGAATAAAATTATCACAAATCCGCGTGATACACACGTACACACCAAAGGTATAATGCCTCGAAGGTTAACGATGTTCAAGCCTTGGTTCCGATTTTGCGAAATTTTTTGGTCTCAAGGTAAACTTTATCTGTGTATATGTTGTATCTTTACCGTTGCTCCGAGTGCGAGAAATCGGGGATTCACGTGATGAATAAGTTATGGGTTATTAGGCGTGGATTTATTTTTTGGGTGGAAAGTAAAAATGTATATATGTATATTATATACACACAGTCCCGAGGCGATTTTAATATATGCACGTGATATTGTGCGTATATATACGCACGTGTGACACTATTTTTTTTTCTTTTTAGTAAAGGATAGATATAAATTTATGCTAATGACGCGTGTAAAGTGTTGCAGAATAGTTAGCAAAAAAAAAAAAAAGAACGACTGGTCGAGTAAATTACATACACGTAGATATAGCATTATATGTAGGTTTATAGAGCATATGTGACATAGAGAATTAATTTTATATATATATTTATGCATCTGACAAGGATTGACGATTATTAAAAAGTCACGCGGGTTGATGTTATTATAATTATAATTCATTGTCGAGTTATTGTGGCCGAAAACAAAAAACGTATTTCGCCTTTGTTTCGGTTACGTACAGCGAATTTGAAATTAAAATTATTATCGTTCACCCCGAAGCTTTCCTTGAATTCCATAATATATTTATAAAACGAATTTACATAATTAAATGTCGATATTTTAACTTTTTTTTCTTTTCGGTTCCTATATATCTGTGATATATTAAAATATGTCTATATATCGTCTATCTATAAAAATACATTTTTTTCTTTATATACTCTACGAATTATTCATTATATAGATATTCCAATACTCCTTGATTACGCAAAATTTCCGGATACCTCGAGTGCACCTATACGCGTGTGCGCTACTTGTATACGCGCTCTTATCTCTCGTTCATTCGCGGATGTACATGCATTCAATATGCTCGAAGCAATTGTCTCTTAGGTTCGAGTGTATGAAAGAGCACGTGAGTCACGATTGAACGATTAACGCGTACTCGAGTATATATATACTCGTGAAACTTTTACTCGTCTCGAGATTTTTTTTTATTTTCTTCGTTTAATAATACAACGATGACGAAAGTACACGCATATATGTTCAAACTGTTATCGTTAAATTTTAATGAAATTCGCGTTATACCGTGATTACGTGTATATATATTTATAGACCACGTGGTTATAGAGAGAAACAAAAAAAAACACGTTGGGTAACGACGCGCTTATACGTGTGTGTGTATATATATATATATATATATATATACACGTGCGTATACTTTATAGCTTTATTATTCGGGGAAAAATATTTCGAGGAAAATTCATCCGCTTGTTTTCACTACGGCGCGTAATATATAGTCATCTCTTGCATTCCGATCCATAGCTACGCGCGAATTCTCAGGTAAAAGAAGAAAAAAAAGGAGAAGAGGAGAAATACTTATAATAATAATCGCGAAGTTCGATAAAAAAAGAATGTGTGTAAGTGTATAAATTCGTATAACTAGACTTGATTAGCAGGTGTATATATATTACAATTATGTAACTATAGCGGTTATATAGGTAAAATAGAAATTTTCTAGTTATGTAGACAATTGGAGGGAAATGTCTATTATGTGAGTATATACGGATGTGTGTGTATGAGTTATTTTACTGTGCCACCGTGTGTATAGGTATTTTTACAGGTAACCGAAATAAAGTTGAATTAGTGAGAAAACATTAGTGAAAATTGCTCTACTACACAGAATTAGTGAATATTTACTTAGACTTAACTTTAGAGAGTACACTTTCAAAGTATCATTGAAATTTGAAGGCTATACTGTTACACATAACAATAAATATTTTTCTCTTGTAATTGTTCAAACAAACTTCACAACTAAACCAATTTCCAAATCTCACACATCTTCTCGACCTTCCAGGCGAACTTCATCCAAATGACAATCCAGACGACATCAAGTACGTCACCTCTAACCACGTGGCTTTTACCCACAACACCGGCTCACGTGAGTGCCGTCGGTTATCATGGAGGCCGAGGAAGAAGAGCTGATAAGGCTACGAAACGAGCAAGGATGAAAAGTAAACATTTTAATATATGTCACGTGAACGAACCGCGCGGCTCATGGTGAATACGAAATTTGCAGAACGACTGTGGGAGAAGAGATCGTCAAGGTGTGTTGCAATGTCGTTGATTTTATTGTTGGTAGAATTGATTTTTGGAAAAAAATGTTTCTAACAATTGCACTTAATAATATTTGCTCTCTCGGGTTTTGTATCGATTACGTGGAACTAGATTATGCGTATGCTTTATCGAAGCTACTAATACGATTTTCAGCTAATTATGTGCGCTCTACGATAATTGTACCAAGAAAATGATGCGCTAAATCTCATATAGGAATTTAATATAATTAAAAAGAAAAAAAGATCGAATCACAACCAATTATTCACATCTGATAAAGAACGAGAATATACAATAATATATTTCTAATCGAGTTATTTTCATATTTTACAGGCCGGAGGAGATAACCCGGAGGGAAGAGAAAGCCAGAGCAATGCGGCGTTCGCCAGTGACGTCAGAGCCATTGGCACGGGAAATCTAAGAGACGAACAGGTGGCCGTGATGGAAAGTGTGAAAATAACGAAGTGGTAATGGTGTTGGAGATTTTGGATGACGACGATGGTAAGTTTGAAAAGTTGAGGAACAGAATGCGTAAATGGAAAAAGTCATCGGGTACGATGTGGATATATACAATGACAGAGGAAAATTTAGTGATCAGCTTATGAGAAATGTAACTGAATTAAAAATCACTTAACACTAATCGTACGTTAATAATAATAATATATAGCTGGTCACGAGATTTTTATGCATTTTGAATTAATAATGAGCGATAATCGACGATTTATTTAAGGGCAATTTCTATATATCACACCTTCTTATTATATCTGTCGTACACTCATACACTTTTGTTAAAGTTATAATACAAAACTACCATATTAGGAACATTATTATTAATATTCAACACAAATTTCATCTGAATAGATTAAACGAAAATAACCTTGATATTTTTCAACAATCACCGTGAAAAACTTCACTTTTCACACATATCCTCACAGCAGCAGGTCGATTAATCATTTCTCTCTCTCTTCTTCACTGGCAAAAAGGTCAACAGACTCATCGCGCGCGATTCCGGCACGCTCGCGCGCGCACGTAAAGTGGGACAGTATATATATATATATATATATATATATATATATATATACGCGCGACTCGGGCTGCTTTACTTTCTAAGCTATTTCAGCGAGCTTATCAATGAGCCCGAGCGGTAAAAGTTGCGCTCACGTGCTATACGCCGAACTCTTCTTTTCTCTCTCTCTCTCTCTCTCTCTCTCTCTTTCTTTCTCCGGTAAGTAAGTGTAGTAGAAGTGCTTGGGAAAACATCAATTGGATGTATTATTATTATTAGTGTCTTTTTGGCCTCGTGAATAAATGGAAACGTATATAGAAGGGTAAACTCTTTTACGCAGTTATATACAAATCGTTTAATAATGAATAATTATTCAACACTAAATCTTATCGAAATTTATGCCCTCATGGTTAAAGTTTATCATTGTTTACGTATAGATACATCGCTAAATTTTAACAAATTCACGGTTACCAGCCTAGTTTTTCTTTACACTTATACGCTCCTTGCTTCACAACCGATTTTTCAATCTACATGTCGTTCGGGTAACCAAACCACTTTACGTATAAACATTGACACAACGAGCGAATGAAAATAGTTTGATTTAGGAATTCATCGTTGTCATTAACATTTCGGAGAAATTTCGGTAAGAGTTCTACTCGCGTGTATATTATACGTCTATTGTGCGAGAACGCACGGAAAGTAATTAGTTTTGTTCCGTGCTCGGTGCAGTTTAATAGCGCTCGCGCGGCTTAGATTTTAATTGGGCGCGTGACATGAGTTGATCCCGTTCCGAGAATATAATCGAGTGTTTGTGCGCGTGCTTTTCTTTTTCGCTTAATGTATCATTCTATGCGTGACGTAATGTTTCGGTACTTTCTTTCGGTTCCGACGTATACGCGTATAGAGGAAATTCCGAAATTTTCCTATAAAATCGTGAATTTGTTGTAAACGCGTTAATCGATTTTACAAGCATGCGTGTGTCTATATATTCATTGCGTAAGTTTTAAAGCACTTCCCGTTATCTATGATGAATGACGATTAGCATATCGAGTTCCGTTCTTTTTTTTTGTTATTTTTTCGAAAATTTATGCTGAGGTTTTCGATTAGTAATTTATCGTAGCTATAAAAATTATAGATAAATTCATTGTTTGACGCGCTTGAACAATGAGGAATGCGAAAGGATGCGTTATATATTTTTACGTCTTTTTTGTGAAATATATATATACGCTCGATACGAATTTTCCCGGACTAAAATAAACCTATACTTATATTTACATAAGCACATGATCTTTGCGCGGCAATGTAAAAATTTAACTGCCGTCTCGAGGTAAAACGTTCAAAGACGCAGTGGCGACGTTGATTCTGCAGAATTTTCGGTTATAATATGTTAATATAAAGAATCGCTGCGTCCCAGTTTCCAAAACGACAAAAAATAATTCAATCCAACGTAAGTTTTCGAAAATTTTTCATCTCGAAAAAATCTTAAACATATATTTTTTTTACTTACGAAAATAAAACGATAAATTAGTCAAATCTTGCGCGCTTATAGTTAATCCTACTTTTGACACAATGCAATTTCCCTATCACGTGGTTATTAAATTCGCGACGACATCAATACGACAACGCAAAACGCTTTCCATCTCTGGTATTTAAATAATTCATAAATTTAATGAAATATGCGTTCAGTAATTTATGTTAACGCATATGAGTTTCAGCAAATGTCAAAACGACCATATGACCAAGTCGCGTAATATACATTTGACTTTTGGAAAAAAAGACTTTTTGCGCTTTAGTTTGAAAGTAAAATGTTACCTCAAGCATATAAGCATGAAACGATAAATTTTTAACCTCCTCGCTCGTTATTGTAAATTTATAGCTTTTTTTTGTTGTACAGTCTCTCTGCGTCAGCAACGATCGTATAACTATATTAAAAACAGCAAACGTCCGTCATGTACACGCGTTTTGTTTTGTTTTGTTTTTTTTTTGTCTCAATTAGCTGGTTAGTTTCACCAATTATTTTATCAAGCATATTGTATTCAAATGTTTCGAAAGGAGTACGCACATTGAGCCTAATACGGTTATTATGGGAAAATCTCATGACGATCTATAACAACTGCAAGTGCGCGCGTGTCTAGGTAATTGTAATAGAAAGGAATTTTTTTTTTATTATTATTCTTGTTTATATGTAAAACGTTTTTCCGTATACTACATTTTTATTATACCTGAACGTTTTCTATTATAGGAAAATATTTACTTTTGCTAATAAACGCTTACAATTTTATCTGATTATTACGCCCATTATTATAATAATTTGATTAGAATTTCGAGCCTGTATCACGTTAAAGATCAATATAACGTCATTTTTACTATCGTTATCTAATAAACAAATACATACCGCACTCAGCACTTAATAGTTGGAATTAGAGCGTGAACAAAAAATGTGGGCAAGATGTTTTATTAAATGGAAGATATACATATATACATGTGTCACATATAATTGATGCGATAAAAAGGATGAATGAGCGTATACGTAACTCGTTATACTCCCGCGTCTTTGTCGGTACTGTTCTTTTTATTTTTAGCTCTACATCGAGTGCACTTAGGAAGGTGCGAAATTCATACAATATTATATGTCAGTATGTTCCTGTAAAGAAACAAAACGTTTGCATTGAGACGTGTGTATATAAGCCTTTTGAAGAGAAACAGTTACGTCTAAATGGGACTTAACATTTTCTGAGATGCGCGAATGGATTTATTTGACTAGACAACGTGTGTTATTTGGTAAAGCTGATTCACACATTTTATGGCTTCCAAATAAACGGTGATGCTGAGTTCCTTAAATCAAAAGATAAACTTGTTAAAGAATTTCATTTGTTTGTGTTAATATTTAAGCATAATTATTACCGTATTTTAATTTTTCTTTACAAAAAGATGCAAATAATCAACGAATTAAACAAAATTTAATATTTAAGCAAGAGTGTAAAATGGAAATTAACGTTAAATATTTTAATTTTGCTAAAAATTCACATAACCTTTTGTACAAATATATTAATGCAATTTCCGCTAAAAAATTGTGCTATAAATGTACATCAACAAAACATTCGATGCCTGCATACCAGATTTATTCCCGATCATCAACTGATTACTCGAGTCGCTATGTTTAAACTGTCTGTTAGTCAATATTGAAGATAACAATGATAAACTTTAAAGTTTGCAATATCTGTATATATACCTATACACGTTTACGAAGAATCTGTCACAGCTTCTTAATTTATATATATATATATATATATATATATATATGAGCAATATTAAGCGTATTATTCTCTCGCAGCTACTTAGAACAGTAGGCATCATCATCGCACGTATATCACTGTATAAAATGACTAATATTCCTTATATAAATAAATCACCAAACCACATCATCGCTGTCGCTAATTGTCCCACCAATTTCGCAATTAATTCCTCTCTCTCTCTCTCTCTCTCTCTCTCTCTCTTTCATCACTATCGAAAAATCCCAAACCTCAACCTCATCCTCGTCCATTCATCACTACACACACATCTTCCACCCAAATAAACAAATATTAACATACATTCACAAATACATATACTCTCTCTCTAATTCACTGTTTACAATCTTCTATATACCTATACGTAGCGATCGGCAACTCACGCCGATTCATACCCGCGTGCACGAAAGCATCTCTTCTCTCTCACTCTCTCACTTGGCGTCGAAAGAGAGGGAACGAGCGGTAACGGCGGTGGTAAGCGCGCGCGCCTGCGCGCAGCATTTATACAGCGCGGGCGGCCGGCCGCGTGCTATTATTCTGTTATCGCTCGGAGCTGTCGCGAGCTCTCGTGGTCGACGATTCTCATGTATATATATATGTATATATAGAGAGAGAGAAGAAAAGGTTTATATATACTACATTGTACTTGTCATTATATACGTGTGTATTATATATAGTATATATATATATATTTAAACAAAGGTGCGTGCGACTGACACTGAATTTATCACGGGGGAATATCTTGAACAGTGCGGGAATGCTGCTGAGGAGGTAGAGAGAAAGAAGAGAGAAGTCGTTACGAAGGATCCAAAGGATAATAACGAAGGACCAAAGACGATAAACTGCAAGGTTCGTGGTTATATATGTATCTATGTGTGTGTATATATATTGAGTGATTGGTTGAATAGAACCGGAGGTGTTGATTGAAATGTCAGAGTATAACGTTATAGAGTTGAGTGACGAATGGTTATGAGGTGCTTTTTAGTATATATATATATTGGCTGTCATGTATCGGGAAGTATACGGTTAAGACATTTCATCGGTGATGCCTTCTTGTAATTTATATAGCTTGTGTTCTAACGTACACTTTGTTCATTGTACTTAAACTCTTTATTTACCGATAAATTATGCAACGATGTGAGCGTTTTATATATTGTTTAAAAATTACATAAAACTACGGATCATCGATCATATACGTTATATGTAACATCTACGATTTGTCTTTACACGGGGAGAAGAGTTCCGGTGGTTTGGATTCGCGCGTTGATAAAGGTTGGTGTATGTTGAAATTTTTTTCAAATTTTATGGGATTTGTTGCTACGTGAGATTATTAGTCATAGAATTGAGACGTGGGAATACCAGGTTGTATGTTGTGGTGGATTTGGAATTGTGTAATTGTACCTTTTGGATGGAAAGTTAGATTTGTCATTCTTTCTTATAAAAGAGAAAATTGAAAAAAAAAATATAGAAAAACATATTTTTGTTCTATATCAATAACTTTATGTACACTTGGAACAACGTATTTACCAGTTAATTAAAAATATCAAAACCTCATTCAAATATTGATTACTAAACGCTTTTAATCACTTCATTAAGCTAAATTCAAATATCAAATTAATCGTGTAAACGAGCTCAGACATCCGTGAAAAATCGTTCTTTCATCGTTTCACCGAACCCGCAATGACTCATCACACGTTCAATTAATATCACGCGCATCTGTCACAACATAACTAATAAAGTCTTCAGCGTAGTTTCATACACATGCGCGTGCAAAGTTCTACCTCGATGCTAAAAATAACCTGCGTTTCGCTATAAATCGAAATGATAACCCCTGCGTCTGTGCGGGTTTTCCTTAAAAAAAATGAATAAAAAAAAAAAATAAGGTGTATACGTGCGTCTCAGATGTTTCGCGAGTAGCGATGACGACGTTAGGTAACGTTGGGTTATTCGTCGGGTAGAAAAGATGGACGAGGAAAGGTTTTGGCTAATGAATTCAAAATAACACACGTGCGAGTTATTTAAAATTCACTTAAGTATGGCAAATTTATGTTTGAATTTCCAATTAACCAAATCGAAATTTTGTGTATTTAACAGACGCAAACGCCGTCTGTCTTATCTCACTTCAATAGTATCACACTACACTGGTTCATCCACGATGAATCAATTATTTTTAATTATTATATCAATTGGTCCTGGAAAATTAAATTCATTTTTTTTCTCTTTACGCGGTACCGAAAACGGCTTCATTATACCACGCGCTCATTAAAAATTCAACTATTACCTCATACGAGGTAAATAATATTAACGATATATATTCCTCGTCACGTGATCTCGAATTGATCTCGTAAAAAAAAATTAATTTAGGATCCATTATATCCGTTCGCTCGCACGCGCGCGCATGTATTTGAATTTAAAATCGTGTGCTGATGGCGCGTTAATATTTGCACGATATACATAATGTGTATGTGCCAATTACGATCGACGATCTCGGAGTACACGTGTATAGAGTGTGCTAGTATATATCCGCGATTAAAATTTTCTCGATAACGATAGAGGAAGTAAGGATCGCGGTCCGGAACAATGCATTTGGTCGCGTTAATGAGACGCGGTTTGTTGGATCGGTCGTAGAAAATGAAATTTTATGTTAAAATATCAGTGATTAGTTATTGGAAAATTTATGAAAAATGAGAAATATTAAAAAAAAATAAGGTTTTAAACTGATTTTAAAGTGTAATATTCATTAAGAAAAATGTACGTAGTCGGATAATTGTCAAAATATAGATACGATTTCTATTGTTTTGAGTAAAATATACATATTTTATTAGTTATTGATACTATATTTTAGTATTATTAGCATTATTAACCATATTATTAGTAAATTTTACTATAAAATATAGTTGTAACGACTTTGCACTATACATTATGGCAATAGTAATAATATTCTCGTCTCAGTGTTCATACGAATAAATTGTGTATTCTTAACAAAAATGTGAATAAGAAATTTTATTCGAGATTGATTTCCAAACCATATAACTTAACTATTGATATCCACTAGACACTGATAGCATAAGCTTCAGCTGGATAAGTTAACCACTCAATCTATAAACCGTGTAAGAAAAAACGCAAAATCTACACTTATTACCTCGAATTACGATAAGCGCAGCTTTATTCTAACGCAATACCGCTACTCGTGTGCATCATCACCATCATCTCGATGAAGTAATAATCATCCAATTCCGCATTATCATACAATGACGTATACCATCACACGTGTATACACCTCAAGAAAAAAAAAAAACGATCACATCCATTCATTTTTTTTTCTATCCACCATCAATAATCTACGCTAATCCTTCTTCTTCTTCTTCTGCGTAGTGTTTAATCTCCAATATGCGCTCGTGATCACGCAAAAATCGGATTAAACTACGCTAATTAAACACTGAGCGCTTAATTATCGTCGATCGCCAACCGCGATAAGAGCTTTGAATCGATCGCGTTCTGCCGCGTTGCAGAAAAAAAAACGACGCCGGATATATATACTCGTACTCGTAAGTACTGGCATTCGTCGAATGCACCAGCGGTTGATTAATAAGCGTCGCGTGGCTGCGCAAAAAGTGCAGTGGAATTTCGCGGCGAGGTGTGTGAATATATAAAGTTGCGGGTTTTGCGGTATAGAGAGACGGTAATATTTTTGCGCAGGTGATGTTCCAGGAAGTGACATTGTCGGATGAGGAAAGTTGGGAATTTATTATTAAAATGTACAAAGTTGTTGTATAATTCTTCGTAACTTTTGAAATAGGCTAAAATTTCGTTACGAAAAATTAACCGATGATTTACAATGGAATCTACTTATCGTGGATAATTTGTTAAGCATTTTAATTACTCGTATACTCTAAGGTAATCTATTAAGTATCCACTTTTTCCGTAAAATCCGATAACACAACGGGGCGTGCGAAAAATTAGCACAAGCCACGCGACGGGTGTGAAAACGGGCGATTTTGTACGCGTCGAGATTATCACGGCATTCTCTCTCTTTCTCCTCAGGTTTCGCGATGCGCTGGCCGATGAGTAAAGTAGCAAGCGTACATGTTGTTTTTCGGGTCGAGATGTGAAGGAGCTTTTTTTATCCGTTATTGTACGTGTCAAGTTTGGAATGTAAAAAAGTTATTTTTTTTTTAATAATTTAATAAAATTCCTCTAAAAATAAATAAAAAAGAATACAAATAGTTTATTTTATGCAGTATCGTTTATTTAAAAAAATAGTTAAATAATCTAATTGCTACCCTAAAATTTCAAACCACAATTCTACTAAAAACCTATCATGTACCACTTAATCTCTATACGACAACTATTCTCCCACCATCTCAACATTAAATTCCAATACTCAAACCAATCCTATAACCATTCACCTCCACCCTCTACCCTCCACCTTACTAACTATAAAAAATGTGTCACTCTCTATCACTTACCGCGACGGCTTTAGTCTGACTAAAGCCGGCGCTTTACTACTGCGCGCCACCGCGCACTGCTTGTTTTTCAAACTCGCGCGAGAGAGTAAGAAGCAAAAGCGAGCGAGCGCCCGGGAAATTAGTACAAGTGGCCGGGATTGACTCGCGTCACGCGCCTCGGCTGCCATTGATTGTTTTATTGATCGCGCGCGCAACTAAGGCGTAATATATATATATATATATATATGGGCTGAATATATATACAAACAGCTGTGAGTGGTGTATTTTGTTGGTGGTCAAAAGGGAGGTTTCTTTTTGTGTAGGTATACCCGTTGTTGATTCTATTTTACAGCGATTTTTGGAATAGGTTGAATTATTGTAGCTTAAATTATTGCTTCGTTATTGCCGTTAATATCGATCTCATAAGTACATCCTGAAACTGCCTTGTCACGGTGGTACTCTTTTTTTACGCAAAACTATCAAACAACCGTAAACAAAAGCTTCCATTATCCCCGCCATCCTCACTTCTTCATATTCTTCTTCTTCTTCTTCTTCTTCTTCTTCTTCTTCTTCTTCTTCTCAGAACCACCTATATACATACATATACAACAAAAAAATCCATGAAAATCCAAAACTTATATCCTCCTGTACATTGCGCAACTGTGCGCGCGCTATTTACCGTCGTTTTTTTTGTTGCGACCTGTGAACGCTTATATTATTGTCGCAAGCGTGCGTGCGATCAATTTATTTATGACAATAATAAAACGTTGCGTTGTGTAACTTATCCGCGTGCTCGCACGGTATACGTGATCTTTCGCGGATTTATAGAAGGAAAAGTCGAAGTATATAAAGATATATAGATATATATATATATATATTGTTAAGTTGGCGCTACTGATTGCGGATATAATTGGGGTATCCCCCTTGCAATTAACTGCAGGCAATGTTCTACGTTGGTATATACAACCGATTTTTCCTACATCGTAAAATGTACAAAAACATTTCCTTATATCATTAAAAACCTACACTACTACCACTACAAAAACAAAAAAAAAAACAAAAAATCCACACGTGGACCCTTTTCTTTACTCCGTCGCTCATTCCACACGACACATCGCTTGGCGTCGCCCCCGCAAGGCCGCGTATTGATCGGCATATACATATACTCGGGGCAATGATTAACTGGGTGCAAAAGGTTGCACAACACACAAACGCGCGCGCGTGCCTCTCCCTTACATAAATGCCGTCGCCGGCAAACCGCGTCTACTATATATCGCCATTTCAATTTTCTTGCCACATTCACGTAAGCAAACGCGCAAAGAATGGGGGGGAGTAAAAGAAAAAGAAAAACGATTTTAGGGGCGGCTGGCATGGCTATTGACACAGTTTTAGGCGTGCGCGTGACACGCGAGTGTCTGTGTGTATATAAATCCTATTGTTAACCGTGCAGGTTAGTTTTTTCAATTTTTAAGGGGATATGTGAGGTATGGGAGAGTTGATTGGAACGTTCTAGTTGGTGATAAGAGGTGGTAAGATAAAACAGTAACGATGAACATAAAATCGGTAGTATCGTAAGTAAGATTTCAAGTATATATGATTATTCGTATTGTACAGTGGTTAAATATTTGATATAATGTCGAATTATAATCCTTTTGTTCTTGTACAATACAATCGACATCTCTCGAAAGATAAAAATTAGCAAACAGACTATGACCACCGTGATAAAGAAAAAAAAATATTGTGCCATTAACAGCCATTAGCACACTACAAAAGTGAAGTTATAACGATTTGTAAAAAAAGCTCCCAAAACCGTATAGTCGATTGATTTCTAATCTCCGCCTGCGTCAGTGTTAAATCTATTACGGAATCATCGTCGTTATCATACTCCATACCACACATGGTACCAAAACTTTTCCGATTTCCGTTATGATTCACCTGGAGGCATCGTTATATACACATATGTTCAGCGAATCAATCGTCACTCGCGTTTCTCTCTTCACAGGTCTGAATATTATTACAGCTTGTCGCAGGAACTATAATGAGAGCGTGAAAATTCACTGTTAAAATTGATTAGACACACGCGTTTATGTAAACGAATCATCATGTATATACCTCAGTCTGTTTCCTGTTTGCTCTCGGGTTTTATTGGAGGTATTATTCAAAGTTGTACGAAAATGTTTTATCTCGGATTACATTATGTCGACGTGTGCGGATTGCATTGAAGCTGAATATAACAGCGCGTGATGAGAGTTGACTGTGTAGGTATATATGTATATATATAAACGTCTCGAGTGCATGAAATCGGTATTATACTTGTTTGACAAATATGAGCATTCTATAAAAACAAACCGATCGCAATTATACCATACGTATCGACACTTGCGAAAAGCCCATTCCCATGTAAATTAACGATCAGGAAGTGGATCCTTGACGATACGATATCTGCAACTTCCCCTCGCCACTTAAAGTCTACAATTAGCTAGGCACAGTGTTCACAAGGACCCCTACGAACAAACATACATACCTAATCTCACGAGACATCTCTTGACATATACGCACGCACGGCCTTCTATCTAAAAAAAAGAAGAAGAAGGATCAGATTCAGACTCGAAATAACTAAACGCACGGGTTTCCTCATATTATCTGCGAGATATAAAAGCACGTGACATAAAGCACGAATAAACATCTTGTCATGTGACGCCTTCTTCTTCTTTGTTTTCGATCGAGATGTACTTACGAACGCATGGTTATTATTTTCTCGGGCAAGTTACTACGTATCACGGTGAGATTCTGAATTGATCGCATTTAGGCGCGTGCGTATTCAGGTAATCACGGAAAACTGGTTCTTCATGATTACATCGTATATTGTTCCTCTGTTTGTATAGGAAAAGTTTTTGCATCGTTAAAAGCAGCTGAAGTTATTTTTTTGAAAGTTAAAATTTAATTCCTTTATAATGGTATAAAAAAAGTTCTAGAACCACTTTGATTATAATGTACTTCGATTCTCATTAGCAATTTTAAATTACATTTACATGTATGAGTATCGGTTAAACGGTATTTTAATACGTTCATTGATTATTATTTTTACGCGTTTCAACGCAAGATTTCCACAAATTAGTATATCTTTCTTCGAACTACTGTCAATAGAAACCAACATTATTACACTTTAGAAGAAGGTATGTATATATATATATACCGTTACCGTTAATAATGTGTAATGGAAAGATAACAATCTAAACACAATCGACCTGTGTAATCTAAAGAATAGACTAAACAATCGGTACTTATATGACATAATAGTCGCGCGCGCTTGAATTCACTGTATATGCTCTTATAATAGATCCACATTAAATCAATAAACATTGCATTACACGGTAATCAAAGTAATTTTAATCGATTCATCATCCTTATATCACGCGTGTCAGTGAATGGAAGTTTCGAGCTTTCTTAAACTATTGTATAATATATCATTGGTAGTTATTCGAGTAATCGGCACATTAGATATTACAGTAGTAACGGAGTCATGTGACTATTTTCAAAAATGTTGAAAAACTGGTATATTTTTAAATATGCACGTGTGGTTAACTGCATTATGTAATACTAAATTCGATGTTATATCTTGAGAAATTTATTAGATTCTCATTCCCTTTTCATGCAAATCTCGCTGGGAATATAACCAAAAAATTTTTTTTTATCGTACACACATTTTATCGCGTTCCTTCAAACCACTGTAAAACAAACAATTCCAATTACACTTCCAAAATACTTCTATCCAACTACGTTTCGTGCACCATGTACTCCAACCATCACGGCGGTCCAATGACATCGCTCATGTATACATATATATACCTACATATCAACGCGAATGAGAAAGACCGAGAAAGAGAGAGAGAGAGAGAGAGAGAGAGAGAGAAAGAAAAAAAAGAGGAGTGTCGCCTGCGCGACATATAAGCTACTCTATACGGCACGCGCGTCATATGACCGCCAAAGCGAGTCACGAGACCCAAGCGACGTCGAGGAATTAAGCGAATTTATTACGCGCGCTCGAGCACGTGGTCTTGTTTATTGTCGCGGATGAATATTACTGCTATTCCTGCTATTGCTGCCGGCGTGCACGAGCTTTACTATACTTATAGTTTCATTTCGATCAACGACAACTGGGCGTTGTTATGGCTTTTTTATTTTCTTTGCTTTGGGGTCTGTTGAGTGCGTTTGTCACGCGATGATGGGAATGATCTGGAATTGTCGTGGTGTTTTGGTATTGTAGATGGGTTAGAAAATGTTTTTCTAGGTTTATGCGGTTGATTATAATTATAGGAATTATGATTTTTTAGCTGTAACGAAAAGATAAATAATTTAATGTATAAGTGTTCTAGAGCTTTCCTTTCTTTTAACCCTGACACATTATTATCTATCAGTAATAAAGATACTAAATATAAAGATGTATACAGTGAGAAAATTAAACGTTTAAGTACACGAACCCTGCTACTTTAATGACCTAAATTCGTACACACACAGCATATATAGACACAACGTTTCCTCGCCCATTGGAATAGACCCAACAACAGAAGCAGTAACAAACCTCAGCTATATACACGAACCTCAACCTAAAATAAATTAAAACTGATTTGCGCATTGTATAATCGACAATCAGTGCTCCACGCTCGCGTCCAGTCCGCCACGTCCATCCATCCATTCACGCGTGCGCGCTTCTTATATTGATGAAATTGTCGCAATCGAATCAGCATATATATATAAGAACAACACTTGCATGCATCCATTCTTGTGCGGGAAAAAAAAATTTAAAAGATGCACGCGCAATATAATCGCGACTCGAACGTTTATAAGAGAAATCCTTATATATGTGTGTGTAAATTCCTCGAACAATAATATCTTCCTCATGTGCGCAGCCTTCTGTATTATTTTATCTCTCTTGAGTCAAGTACCGTTGTTCATATACCTAGTGACGTTAATCACTTTCGCTGTTAAACGTGTAACAATTTTTTTTAATGTCATATCCGGTGAATTTCACTTAATCTTAGTAGACGCGATTTTTATGAAACAAATCATATATACTTAAGTGCGAAGATCAAATCGACATTAATATCGTTGAATATCGAAACGCTTGTCAATGGTATAATTGTGCTATGCTACTTTTTACCGCAATTAAGCGTCACGGGAACATTGATTAATGTCTGTCAATACAGCGCGACGATGAGAGAGAGAGAGAGAGAGAAAAAAAGCGTAATTACAATCTCTCGATATTTATTACTTCGAAGGCAAAAAAAAACAATCTGTATCCGAACTATACTATATATAGTGATTAAACAAAAAAGGCGTCAACGTACAATAGTGCGAATTTTTTCATTTCGTGGAAAATCAATTGATTTCGCGTTGCTCAGCGTTGGGCGCATGTATACACATACACTTATACACTTGTATGCGTGACTCATCATCAGCACAAGACGAAAATTCATCACGAACTAGAGGACATTTTATTGTTTTGTTTATCGAGAATAATCGTAATGCCACGCGTTTCCACGCTTATCTGTTATGTTAATCGTCATGAGCAAGGCACGCGTGAATTCCAGAAACAAATGGTAGCTGATTGTGTGTATATAGAGGGGAATAATGAAAGCATTTGTACAGGTGTGTTGTTGAATTGAATAGAATATGACTTTTTGGGTGGGTTTCGTAAGGAAGGAAGACACCTGTCGATTGTTTGATTGGTTTGCGGGTTGGAAAATGTGTGTTTTGTATTGAAAAGATGAAAATATGGAAAATTTTCTTAAAATTCGAACATATGCGATAAATGTTTCAACGTACCTATTTTTTTTCAAACAATAGCTGAATAATACGTAATCTTGGTTGAAAATAGTTCTTCCTCAATAATCTACTTATATAATCATCACCGCAGTACATTTCCCAACCTCAACTGTTCTATTTCCACGTGATATGATTAAATTCGACATCGACCCTTTTTTTTAAGCTATATATACGTTAATATAACTGCATTCCGGAAAAAGATCCATCGTACGAGATAAAGCTGGATAAAAGTAGCTAGAATCCGATTGGCAAAACCTCGCGAGGAAATCGTATTATCGTCCATGATACTGAGCTTGCGCGCTTGGTGATCTCTTGTTTCGTTATAATCCACTTTTATCACGGCGGAATAATAAAGGCATGAGCGTGGGTTACGATTCTGCGGTTTAAAGTTACATTATACCCGCGTAGATGCAAATTCTTTTTTAGTTTACCACGGTTTAGATGCGCGATGGTATATTTTGTCGGTGATTTGTATAATTTTATAATGTTTATTATGTGAGAACGTTTTTATGAAGTTTAATAATAAACAGCGATGGATTCAAGTGGTTATTAACGTTGCACTGGAAGTGAATTTAAATTGACTATTACAAAATCATAAAATAGTTCAGAGTCTAAATCGGTAACTGATGTCAATATTAAGTTTTTGTTACCTAATAAAAAAGAATCCGTATATACTGACTTCACCAAAGTCAACATGGATTAGTAATCGAGTAAACATGTTAAAATATGGAATCATACAAATAATAAAATCACATATATTCTTATCATCAAAAACATTTCACATCATAGAAACATATAATATGCTTATATATACCACATCGGAATCTAAAAAATATATAAAACGTCAATCAACCATACTAATACGTAAAAAAATCTATATTTCAGAATGAAGAAGGAAAAGAGCATGAGCGAGGAGCTTAACGGCAAAAGCCTAGACGGCGGTTACGTGAACCACGCGTTGAGCGAGTCCGGACTGGACCTCGCCCACTCGAATGGCTCAGCCAACTCATATGACAGGGCGCACCGCGAAATCCACGGTTCCTCCGATTTTGTCTGTGAGTATTTTTCTGATATGTTTGTTTTTTTCTTTTTCTGTTTAAATGATGCAAACTCGTGGATTGTTTCCACAGTTGTGCGTAAATCTAGGAATTGTAGTGCTACATGCACATAATATAATATCAGGATATCATTAAAAGATGATTTTATATGTTTATTACGTCGTTATGTGGTGTGAGTAGCCGAGGATCTTTTTTTTCTTCATTTGACAGTAAACTATGTGATTTGTCGTAGTATTGAACGTAATTATGTGGATGGTTGGAATTGTAATAATATATATGGTAATAAGTGGGAATGTTAAAGATAAAGCAAACTCTGGAATTTTTCTTATCATTTTGAACTTTTTAATAATAAATTATTATACACATAACGATCAGGATCGATAATGAAAACAAAGAAAATCGGATTAGATTGGAAAAGAATCCGATACGAAAATCAATAATGACATTGACATTTCTTCACCATATTTATATTTCATATATATCCACAATCATCTGTGAACAATTGTTTATCTCGATTAATATTTTAAAGAAATCTTTTATAACAACTCCAATTTATATATACTTATAGCATGACAATACTAATCCTATATAAAAAATCTAACAAAATCTTATCCTTTTTCGCATGCCTCGAGGATGCCACAAAAGTAAGTCTACACACATATATACACACGTACACATTGTTATCGCACCTCACGTGACACACGACGCGTGGGCCTGACAAAGCGTTTGCGAGGATATAATAACAACCGAAGCGAATTAAAAAACACTTTAGCCGAATTAAGTGCGAGGCCTTCAGCGGAAAAACACTTTTCCCGAGCATGTGACTATATAATTGCAAATTAATTTTTTTTTTCTGATAGATCCATCGATATCATATACAATATCACTTTATAGGTTTTCAATATCGAGGGAGGGACGAGACGCGGGGGGATGGAAAGTTACAAGAGTGTAATATAATGGGAAGTGTATATAATGAAGAATATAAGGCGCGGTGGTCAATTGGCAGCGATTGGCAGGGAATTTTTCCTGCTGGCTTTGTATGATCGAGAGGCGCATCTATGTTTAGAAAATATTATATATGTATATATCGTCCACGGAATATTATTGCATTATAGTCTATTGTTTCCGTACGTTCGTTTTCATTATTAGTGTGCGAGTAGTACACGATGATATTTCTGAACTTTTTTCGACCTACATTCTTCTTCTTTTCTTTTTGTCCTCTTATCGAACCTCTGTGAGATAAAAAGTAACTCAATAATTATATACCAACACACTCACGACGTAAAGATTCTGTGACAGATATGTGTATATATACACGGACCATTAAAGAAAAAAAACACGCCTATAAACCGATAAAAAAACGCTAATAAGACGTGCGCATATATATATATATATATAATAATAATCGTGAATTGACGACCGGAAAGATGCGCAAGCCGGTGATTTTCCGACTGCTTTGCACCGGAATCATGATGTAATATATATACTCGAGATCTCTTTTTGCCGCGTGGGCGGGGAAGCTGTGATAATTTGCAAGGCAAAAATCGAGCTTTTTTTTTATCCGTGCTCTGTGTGTTTATGTATACTGCGCGTGTGCGCTTTTTTGTATATATATATGTATATTACACTATATAGCGTGCACGAGATTCTGACTCAACTGCATCGGGGAATTACGAGATCAACGCGGTGTTCTTTTTGTGTATATATATATACGATCGATTATTGTGTGTACAATCCGGGAAAAGGAAAAAATGATCGAGTGTGCGATTGATTTTTTTTTTTTTTTTGCTCGATTATATTAGGCGTGAAAAAAAAATGAAGCTTGTTTTGACTGCGTGATTAATCGACGGTTTAATCCTATTAGTGAATTAATAGCTGTGCTGTGAGATGTGGTTCGCTAATTGGGTTGTAAAACGAAAGATGATGAAGACTCACGTGGTGTTAATGTTTACAATCGGAGGCAGCTGCTACGCAAAAAAGAAAAAAAAAGAGTGGATTTTTATCCTGTAATTTGGTTTTTAAATGCTGATCGCGTCGCGTAATAGTGTCGAGTTATACTATGTTGGTTGAAATATCTGAGAAATGTTAACAGCTGCTGATACGTCGTGTTGGATTTATTTGCAGATTGGTTATCGCTTTTTCTTCAAACGATATATTAACATATTCATGTGGTATAAACGATTTTTTTTTGTGTGCACTATATATGTATTTGTTTGAAAACTAGAAAAATATCTGTCGTAATTTCAGTTTATAAAAGCGTGATATTTTTCCTGTCGATGAAAATTATACCTGGTTCTATATGAATTGAAAAATGTACTTTACGAGTTTGTGTATCCTACGTGGATCGGAATATTTGTACTTACAAATTCGCACGATTATGATGGCTTTGCGCGACCTTTACACAGAGAAAAAGAACAAAGTGAAAGGATACGGGAAGTACGATAAGAAGAAACACGGACACACACGTGACATCGCTTACTTCTTTCTTGTTTCTCCATGCATGTTGTCCTTATTTCTTGGTGTGCTTTCTTCTACCTTTTTTCATGCCTTAAAAATGCCTTTATCGCTTTGCTCGTGAAATTATTTTAAAAAACGAAGCAACGTAATGTTCTGAATTAAGTAACAAATTTATCGTTCAATCGCTTTTATTCATCTTCAATAACATGGACAAAATTAAATAGTAAAATCAATTGAATTAGTGAAATAATAATTACATTTTTTCAAAAATCTAAATATTTTTCTACATTTTCAAATAGAAATTTTACAAATATTTTTCACATTAAAACGGACTTACCACTTTGCAGTAAAATCAATTATAACAAATGTATAATTGACAAATTATATTTTTGTTATGTACACTCATTTCGTTTTTAATTTCTAAGTTTCTAATGCGTATAAATGTAACATTCATATTTATCTTTAGTAAACATATTCATAAAAGTAATAGAAATATATTGCGACAAATAAGTAACGTAACATGAATACCTACAACTATGAACTTATAATCTATAACACTCTATAATATAACAACAAAGAAAATTTCGTTACTTCATTCATTTACGTATATCATATAGAAACACCTTCCCTTACCATTCATTTTACTTCCTACTCACCCTCTCCCTTTATTCTAAAAAAAAAAAAACTAGAACGATATATTTTCATTTCCAGTGGTGGAGGACCCGGACGCGATAGACGACGACAGCAAGATCGGCGAGAGCGCGTTGACGGCGTGCTGCAGTGACGCTGTACGTCGGCTACGGCACGCCTGCAGTCGGAAAACTCTCTACAAACGGTTGCCGATTCTACGTTGGTTGCCACGATACAATGGCCAGGATGCCTTGGGTGATCTCGTGGCTGGTGTCACAGTCGGTCTTACCGTCATACCACAGTCCCTGGCGTACTCAAACGTCGCTGGGTTGCCGCCAGAGGTGAGATTTTTTTTTATTAAAGATGCTTGTATTATGCAGTGGATTGAAGAGTGTCTGTGGTATATGTAGTTGTTCTGATAATGTGAATATTTTCAATTATTTTTGAGAAGAAGATTAGGAATTAATTGGATTAATAGTTTGCGATAAGTTAAGAGAATAATATCTTTTTTAAAATACTATTTGTGATTGATAGAGTAGATAAAAATAATGAATATGGTTGCATGTCCTAGGTCAGATTTAGTTCACGTTAAAAGAATATATAAGATCCAATTCCCGTGTGCTGATATTTCGACTTGTACTGTAATAAATTATTCAAACGAAATTCAAGTCTGAAAATACTCATTCGATCAATGCTGCATTATCAAAATGTTTGACTGCATAAGCTTTTCATTAATTTCTAAAAAACGATACCAATAATGTAGATAAAACTTAGATAGAATCCTCTTTTTTTAAGACAAAGTGACCCTTATTTTTCAAATAAAAAAATAAATTCTTTTTTTAATGAATATATGATCACTGACTTACTTTTTCTTTAAAATAAAGTTTAAAAATGTTTAAAAATACCATTGTTTATACTTTCAACGGTGCATTGATAAACCGCTACAAGACACGATACCAAAACACAGCGTCTTTCTCTTACTCACGATTACCGCTATCTCGAAGCGCTACCGCTTGCGTCATACCTACGCGGTAACACGATATCTGGCCTACATTTAATTGACGAAATCTAGTTCACGTTAGACAAATGATTGCGCTCTCTTGCCCGTCGACTTTTAACCCCCGGCGATTGTTGTAACCATTGTGCCTTTTCAGTTATTTTTGTGTCTTATTACAATGATAAAGGAATTTATTTTCGTGAAAAAAAGACAAAAAAGCTTAAAAACTTTTTTAATTTGTAACTAATTTTATTTGATAATCAAAAGAAACGTAATAATTATTATTATGGAAATATAATTATTTGGTCTCTGAAACTTTCTTAAATCTTACTCATATCTGATGAAT
The DNA here is from genome assembly GCA_036873485.1 of Torymus texanus. Lineage (NCBI taxonomy): Eukaryota > Metazoa > Arthropoda > Insecta > Hymenoptera > Torymidae > Torymus > Torymus texanus. The sequence goes on along the minus strand of JAYJLV010091878.1, from coordinate 39,758 downwards.
AACCATGCACGATTAAAATATAAATATTTTATAAAAACATAACAAAACTAAATCCAACGATCACCTACTATTTTCACAGTATGGACTGTACGGCAGCTTCCTCGGTTGTTTCTTCTACATATTCTTCGGCTCGTGCAAGGACGTGCCATTTGGACCCACTGCCATTGTCTCTCTGCTGACCTACCAGACGGTTGCCCACCTCCAGGATCCGACACAGCACGCGATTCTCCTGTGCTTCCTAGCCGGTATCATCGAGCTCCTGATGGGTATATTTGGCCTTGGCTTTCTCATCGACTTTGTCTCGGGCCCAGTGAGCTCAGGTTTTACGTCAGCTGTTGCCTTGATCATTGTGTCATCACAGATTAAGGATATCCTGGGTATACCTGCCAAGGGAGCGACATTCCTTCAGATGTGGCAAAGTATCAGTGAGCACGTGCACAAAACGTCGGTGTACGATGCTGCGTTGGGTGTCTCCTGCATTGGACTTTTGTTGATCCTTCGGGTAGGTTTTGATTCTTGTACCTTATTTATGTACAACATGTTGATATACCAAGGTTGTAACAAAAAAATGTTTTTTTCTTTTCTTTTGTAGGCAATAGCATCAACGACGATAGGACCAGAGGATGAACAACGGCGCAGCACGAAGCACAAAATTGTGAATAAATTCTTGTGGCTGACAGGTACTTCAAGGAACGCGTTGTTGGTCATCATTTGCGGTGTTATAGCTTACAGTTTCCCTGGTGGAAAATCTCCCTTCAATCTCATCGGTAAGTTACTCACCAATTTTGTCTAGGAACTTTCTACTGTACAGATTCGTTTACTAAATTCGAAATAATTTAGGTTACATTCCAAGTGGAATGCCAAACGTCGAACTGCCACCATTCGGCTACACGAAGGATGACAACACGACGGTGACGTTCTTCGATATGTGCAGCAATCTAGGAAGTGGAATCCTCGTGTTGCCTCTTATTTCGCTAATGGAGGATATAGCAATCTGCAAGGCATTTTGTAAGTCCCAATAACTTGATGGTCTATATCACTGCGACACCATTAAAAAAAATATGAGTCTAACAAAAATATTTACAGCTAACGGGAAATCCGTGGATGCCACCCAAGAGTTAATCGCTCTCGGAATGTCCAACATCGCCAACTCATTCGTCAAAGCCTTTCCGGGTAGCGGATCTCTCAGCCGAAGTGCCGTTAACAACGCATCGGGTGTACGAACACCACTGGGAGGTCTTTACACTGGTAGGCATCGATAATTATCATAATAGAAATTGCTTAGAATGAAAAGAAACTAGATATTACACAACGCATATTCATTACAGGTATCCTGGTGGTGCTAGCTCTATTCTTCCTTACGCCGTACTTTTACTTCATTCCGAAAGCAACCCTGGCAGCCATTATCATTGCCGCAGTTATTTTCATGGTCGAAGTCAAGGTGGTCAAGCCCATGTGGCGAACCAAGAGTGAGTTTATTTGTTTATCAACACATGCATCTAACGTCGCGTATTTTGCATGCATAAAGATATTCTAACCGCAGACCTTGTTTATTTATAGAGTCCGACTTGATACCCGGAGTGGGAACGTTCATTGCCTGTCTGGTGTTACAATTGGAGGTCGGCATCGCCTGTGGAGTTGGTATTAACGTCCTGTTTATCCTTTATCATGCGGCTAGGCCCAAGATTAGCGTCGAAAAGTTAAAGGTAAGTTCGCAATATAAAAATTTTTTCTCAAAGAGTTTAACTTTATTTACAATTATTTTCCTGATCGATGAGTTAAATTCAATACAATTGAAAAATATTTTAATTATAACTCAATTCCAATCGCGATCAACAAACCAGTTAAACCAGTTCTCTTGTTATGATCATCCAATAAGTACGAAATAATACAAATGACCGTCTTTTTTCCTGTAAATAGAGCCGTCGTGGCGTAAATTACCTGATGTTGACGCCCGATCGCTGCCTCATCTTCCCATCAGTGGATTACGTGCGCAATCTCGTGACCAAGTACAGCCGTCGTGAGGGTAGCCAATCAACGCCCGTAGTCATCGACTGCACTCATATCTACGGTGCGGACTTCACTGCAGCGAAAGTAATCGAGTCTTTGACCAAGGACTTTGCGGCGCGAGGTCAGCCGCTATTCTTCTACAACCTTAAGCCCTCAGTTTACGCCGTTTTTGAAGGTGTAGCGCCTAAGGACTTCGTTGTTTACTACACGGAAGAGGGCCTGGATGACTTACTTAAGGAGCGCGCAGGTTATCTCAAGCAACAGCTTCAAGATGTACCCTAGCTACGGGAATTCGAAGGTGACGCGAAGGAATCGTTGCGACGACGATGACAATTGGTCGCGTGTACTGACGGTTAAGATACCTCCGGAATAAGAAAAAAATTTAGGTTGAAAATCTGAGTGGAAAATTCACGTAGATATTCTATATCAATTCGTTCATACTTATCGGATAACTACAGTTTTAGTTTCATAAGTCGGCAATAAAAATAAAGCACAATCAGTATTAGCACGGCTTAGCTGTAGAAACCGAATCCTTGCCTTACTGTTAGTATTGTCCAATAGTTTTCAAATATTTTAGCTTAGATTTTAAAGATGGGTTCCTATACTTCCCACATTCTGAAACTGGGATATTTCTGATAGTATGAATCAGAATTAGTATAAATGTGAATTTTCGATACAGATTTCTAAAGGATTTTTCCGACAACATTGTTGGATATGTGAGAGGGGTATCTTCTTTAGAGCCAGACTAAGCTAAAATCAACAACGTAGGAAGTTAAAAACTTTCTTACGTTTTTGACTCAAGCTTAAAGCCATGCTATGCCCCTGGTCACTAATTTTGCCTTCTCCTCAATGAGGATCACTTACTCCGCTGTTCCGTAAACTCGTGCATCGAGTATCACTTGTTTTACGTAAATTATTATTATTATGTATTTTTTATTACGTACGTAAATTATATCCCAGTTTATACATACATTATGTATACTTTATATATATATATATATATATATATATTCGCGTTATGTATACTTTACACCGAATTTTCATTTATAGTTTTAGTTGCAATTGCTTTATATGTGTGAGATAGCGTTCATAATTTTCAATTCTTCATCATTGAAACACGACAAACCTTTAAGCAAGGCCTCACACGTCTCAATTGCAATTGGATCAGCAGAAAATGTTGATATTGTGCAATTAAAATCCTACGATTTACTTAAGATTTTAAGATACTTAGATAGGTATTCAAAAACGATTCTCGAATTTACAATAGAATAAAACTGCAAAGCGCGTGACGTCCGTAATTTTAGCATTTTAGAGAAGGATGAAATACTAGTGTCGTTCTCGATCATAATGACTTAAGGAGAATCACTTGGTATTTCGTTCTTTTCGACTTTACAATAACTATTCAGCAGCAATTGTACATACAGGAAGCCTTGTAGTTCTTAGCCAGTAGATTTTTAAGATATTCTGTGATAATTTTGTAAAAAAAAAGAGAGATAAGATGGTTTGTGAGCATGTATTTAGCGTGAGTGAGATTAGAGATGAAAAAAAAAATGTCGACAGAGATTATATACATAAAATGTATATTGCGTGTACATAAAGCAGTATTCAGAGTACACAGTATTCTGGTAATATCCAGAGAAGTACATTAATTTGTAATAAGAAACTTTAGGGTGAAACGATTAATGTTTATATGTAATAAAGAATGTATACGTGAAAACAATGCGGATGAAGTTGCGTTGCTGACTGAATCAACAACATGAACATTCCACAAAATGTATCGCGTAGTCGGCAAGAAAAAAATCATCAACTAAGTGAATGTGAAATCGTAGAGTATATCTTGTAGGCGAACCAACATCACATTCGATTTGTTTGCATTTAACGATACTTAGATTCAAACGGATTACTTAAAGCGAATTACTTATTATATTTTCCTTACCGATAAATCATTGTAATAAAGAACGATTCATGTTTTCAACTTCGATGTAAACAGATGCCATGGTAAACACTTTTAGAAAAGCCTCCATGAAATAATCAAAGGTTCTTGCGCTAAAGTGTAATGAAATCTTTTATCGTCGAATCAGTTGACGTCCCAAATGACATTTAAATAATTCAAATAGACAATTTTAATCACATACCTACGATGGGTTCTCGTGTCGCTTGGTATGGAACGAATCGAAGCTGGATCTTCGTTCCTATTGTAAATGTAAGTCACTGTTCCAATCGCGTAGGCAGTACGAGAGTACGACGATGATACACCGTGTGAATCAGAGAGATCGCGCGGTGCGACGATTACTCATTGTTGATTAGAATAATTCCCATAGTTGTACGATGATTATATATTTATAAATATGATGATATATTGCTTGTTTAACACAATTTGTTCGTCTTTGTTCACTTTCTTTATTGCAAATCCCTTCATGTATCCCAACCCCATTTACAAAGTCGAGTCATTAAAGATATGACTTGATATACAGTTTTGAAAAGTTATCATACAGGAATGTCAGTGTAACTTAAACTAATATGAGTAAGTTTAAACGTATTATTGCAGATTTCATACGTTAGTATTTATTATGTAGTAGTAGTAGTAAGTTAGAATGCTTTCCCTACAGTCAAGTTACCAGTGAGTGCATTATAATTTTTCAATGAGCGGAGAGCTCAGTGCAACAGATGTTTTTTCTTATTTAACGACCTAAAGATTAGTACATGGTACAAATTCTCTTTTTTTTACCTAACTTAATTAATAATATTTGCCTTAATATTATTGAAAATTTTTTCGAATTAACGATTCTCAGTCTCGCCAAAACGAAATGTAAAACATTGTTTGGAAGTATCACGTGACGTCGTCGTATTTTGATATGTAATACAATCTTATCTTAATGATTTCTTAAATATTTGTGCACTTTTAATGTATAATTATCTACACTAACTACCTATAACTATAATTAATAATAAACAGTGATAAAGATATTCCTTATACACAATAACAATATTAAACTCAAAAAAAATATCATAAGACTTTTTTTTTTTACAAAGATTTCGAAAAATCATTGGCTCACTCGTGATCACAAACGAAGATAATACTGATCCGTATAAAATTTGTCTGCTTTACTTTAAAATAAGTATACTCATATCACCGAAGCTCAAAAGAGCGCTTCGCACTTTCTACGATATGTCTGATCGAATTTGCCAACTCGATGCAACATTTGGAAGGATCAATTACCGCGTACCAGGCACCGAAGTACTTTGCTAATGCTTCTAGAATTTTTTCTGTGAAATTGACTTTGTTTTACCTCACAAACGACTGCTAAAGTCTTTAGAAAGAGACCTCAATAGTCGTTATAAGTTTCGAGATTATTGATTTATCTGATATTATTGGATGTTGCTGTAATTGCGTCTCGTTCGTTGTATGCATCCTACGGCCAGCCGAAGTCAATGCCGGTAAGTTGGTAGAAGCGCTGATTGAATGGCCGGTAGAAGTCTCTAAGGCGTTGAGTGGCTACGGGATCGATGACAGGATGACTTCGGCCTTTGTTTTTACCTTTAAGAATTAATTAAAATTTCTATAAGTAATTGTTCCCAACATTCTAAATTTGACAACAGAGTTTTTGAAAGGATATCTTACCAAGGCAATGAGGTGTGGCACGTTCTTCGGATTTGAGAAGACACGGGAATCCCTTCGTGGCGTTGAAGTAGAAGTGTTTCTCGGAAATCAGTCTTTTCAGTCCAAGAAAATCCTGGACTCTGGTGATCTCGACCGCGGGATCAGCTATGAGCCGTTCCCCCGAGACGAAGAGAAATTGAGACAGAGGGAAGTAGTTGAGCCAGCGCTCGAGGTGCTTTGCGTACACGCCAATTCTCAGTGGTGCCCAAGTTGTATCTACAACCTAAAGAACGACATTGAGAAGCCTGATTGAATTTGGATTCAATTGAGTTACATTTTTTAAGAGTGCTGGATCATGCTATCAAAGGTCATCTGAATTTGAAATACAAATTAGTTGGATTGACGCGAAATTCTGATAACCGTTGTAACAGTAAACTTAAAGATAGTGTGGAATAAAACTTTAGAATCTATACTTAATCAATTTAAAACGATAGGTTCTCTGAGCCATAGATCAAGATCCTACCTGTGATCCATTGAGAAAAGCCATATCCTCAAACTTCGGCATTTCGATTCGCTTGCTCTTGACCTGCGTGTAATCGGATATCGCCCTGGTCACAGGATCTCTCACTACGACGATGAGCTTAGTTCCTAGATCCATGTGCTGCACGCGCCTGGGTGCCTCTGCGGTGACGAAATACGAAGGTGTCTTCTCCATTGTTATCTGGCCCTCCAACGTCGCTGGCATTCTATGTCTGAATTCATAGATTCCTCGATTAACAATATTAAGGTAGTAAGAATACGATGATGGCATAGATGTAGAGGCATCTTACCTGTACCAATGAAATCCCTTGGCATAGTGGTGATCGAAGAAATGGACCTCCGAACCGGCAGCCCGAATATCTGGATGGAGTCGCATGAATTCCAAAAGGGCTCTTGTGCCGCCCTTCTTTACTCCGATAATGAGAGCGCTAGGAAGTTGTCTAGTGGCAACCAGTCCTTGTTGTCGTAGAACTTTGTACTTCAGGGGTTCGATGGCATCCTGCGTATGAAACAATCATCCAATTGGTTAATAATATAATATTTATAATACGTTAAAAGGTTCACTAAACCATTCATATTACATGCAATTTATACCCTGGAAAATATATGTGTAGTTCTTATCAAAAGAGTCAACCTTGATGAAAAGTAATAACTTGATAAACTACACCTCTCAAGTCATTCAACTAATATTTTATCTTTTGATACAAATCATACGAATGGTTTATTCATTAACCACTCAATTAATCTTCTAACATACCTTGAGCGTATCATTATTGGGCCAGAGCGGCACCAGCTGCACCTTCGTCATCCTCCTCTCTAGATCAGCAACGTCGTCCAGTGGTATTTCCTTAACCTCGCCATCCCCATAGCTTCTATCCTCGCTCGTATCAATCGGATGGCTGCTAATCTTGATACGCCTGAAGACGATACGCCGGGATAGGCCGCCAAAGACACACGAGTTCTCGATGACGACGAAGAGGAGGACGACGAGGAAGCAAGCGACAGCGACGAGCCTCTTGGTGCGGGTAACCGGCGGCGTCGGCAGTTCCATTCTACCACGACGGACGAGCACGACCCGCGCCTTATCATGGTCCAGCTCGGATCAGGCGCTCCCGGTACTGGCGTTGGAGACCTTTGGATTTTAGGTTCGAGTGATTTAGTGGAAGAGAAAGAAAGGGAAGAGTTCATATAATAAATTAAGTTTCTTGAAGTTTTGGTACAGGAGGATCCATAGCTTCGCTGTATTTTATAAGAAAAAGAATAATTGGAACCTTGAAATGATTGGTTTAACTTTATTGGTTAAAATTTAGATTAATCATTTTACGTATAATCATGTAGTTTCACTATCAATTAATAATAGTGGAACTACAAAATTTAAAATCAAATCATTCTAGTCGAAAGGTATTTCTATATCAAGTAGACACGCTTTTCCTAAGTGTACTAATGGGGATATGAAATTCTGGGAAAACATTTACTTTAGGAACGCCAGTATGTTTCTAAGTAATTAAAATGAAATTACATTCACCGACAATGGCAAATCCTCAGAGTCTTAAAAATGATCCTTCTAATGGGACATTTGAATAATCGCTCTAATTATATCTATGTAGCAAACTTCATCAAGAATTTAAAGTAGTCTCGAGTAAATGTTAGTTGGAATTCCAACTTCTGAGAATTCATTCGTTTCGTTTTCACTTGAGAAACTCAAGCGGGACGAAAGCGCAAGTTTGCATCGGTGAAAGAGAGAGAGAGAGAGAGAGAGAGAGAGAGAGAGAGAGAGAGAGAGAGAGAGAGAGAGAGAGAGAGAGAGAGAGAGAGCCGTATAAGAGCGTGAGTTCATGAAGATACTATGGTCTCAACTTTTCACTGCATCGGATTTACGAACTATTTATTTTATCGCAAAGCAAATTGGCTTAATGCAGACATTTGAATTGCTGATACCGTTAGATATGATATTCAACCATAGTTTCTTTAATTTAAAAGATTATAACGTTCTTTAAATTTAATAAAATGTAAATGATTTGACACTTTTTACTTTTTTCATCAACTCATTCTAATAAAAATTCTACGTACCAGTATATAAAGCAAAAACATTCATTCCCTCACTTCTATAAAATGCAAATTTAATTTAACACAGCCAAAACTCGAATAAAATAAAATTTCACACCACCCAGGAAAAACCTCGTCATTCAGCCACCCACCTCACGTCTCGCATTCCAACTACCGTAGAACTCCAAGAACCAGAACGGCATTATCGTTACCGCTGCACCTCCCTCCTAAATACACACGTACAATCAGCCTCGAGAGACAATTGCGTACACTACCGTGGCTCTGTATACATATACACACATACTTGCACGCGCGTGTGAGAGCTAAGGACGTTGTGCTATGCCGCAGTGTGCCAAGTACCTTCCGTCAGCTTCGTTGCACCGTCGTCGTCTAATTTACCGGGGGATAAGGACATTGTCATTGCAGTGAAATGTGTAACGAGCGCGCGCGTGCTACACGCGGTACGATTAATTAGCCGTATATACACGTGGTAGGTGACACTGTGGTTGCATTCTATTATTTCCCCTTTCGTATCACAAGTCCCGCGTGGTAATCGATACTATAGAGCGCTGGCTATAATTAGCGAGGGACAGATACAGAGAAGTGAGAGAGACAGAGAGAAAGTTTTGATGGAGTAAATAAACATAGCTCTCGATAGTTCTAGGTAATAATTTTGCTTGGTTGCTTCGGCAGGTTTATTGTACACGAGAACGATAGAGAATGTATGCTATGTTATGCTTTGTTTTCATTACTTTTATGGGCTGTCTGCTGCTACTGCAGCGCGGCTGAATGAAGAGGAGGAGCTTTTTCATTTACATCGCGAGGCGGTCGTAAAGCCGCAGGGCGATGCGACAAGAAAGCACGATAACGGTAGTCTCGGGTTTACGAGGCTGGAAATTGGGTGTCGCGTGGATCGTATGTATAGAACGAGTTAAGGGAAGTGGAAATTCATAATTCAAATGAAAAATTTATCTTTTCGAGTGGACAAAATTTTTATTTTCAATGTCATTCTTGTATACGTCGATAATGCTTGACAGAATATACATAAACGAATCACAATTATCAGAAATTCTCATTTCAAAATCACAATCAACTTGTCACTATACACAACGCGGCAAGTATAGGTATACAACTCCAACTATGTACCACGAGGGTCAACGTAACCGAAGCTTATAAACAACCCACCGACGGCGCTTATCAATCACTCTGTTGACAACCCACGTGTCCACCCCCCATAAAAACTCACCCACGCTATAGCTCCGTGCAATTTCCCGAGGAGCATCACAACGCTATATATATACACCTATATTTACTTCCCATCCATTCAACACCCGGCATGTCCGATCCTACCTGTATCTATACATCCTCACGTTATCATCCACCATCTCACCACACCATCATATTACAACTATCCTATAATGAAAAAAAAACTTCTAAACCAACAACAATTTAACTCACCTTTGGCAGGCGACGACGACGACAACAGCAGCAGTAGTAGCAACAGCGAAACGTCGACTGTAGCCCCACTCCGGTGTGGCACACGCGTTGCGGCGCACGTCCTGCGCGCGCGGCACAGCAGCAGTAACAGCAGCAGCAGCAGCAGCAGTAGCGTCTCTCTCGTCCGCGTTCCGCGAAATCAATAGCCGCCTGCGCTAAGCGCGCGCGCAGAAGTTGAAGCTTCTTCTCAAGTATGTGTGTGTGTGTGTGTGTGTGGGGGGTAGCGGTAAACTTTGATTATAAGCGGTGAATTGGTAGAGCGTGAAATTTTCTTCCGATGGTGATAAGGGGATGGTTGATGGATTGTAGACGGTTAGGTGGTGGTCATGTCGTTTTGGGTTGTGGCAATTAGGTTTTGGTGGATGATTTTTTTTTATAGGATAAGGTGGTAAATATGCTGTTGAACGTAATTGTATCGTTATAAATTTTGCAGTGAGATTGGTAGTATGTGCAGATTGTTCTTTTTTCATTTTCTGCAGTATATTTTGATAAAATGTTAGGGTTGATTGCGAATTTACATTCTATATTGTTTGTTCTATATTCAAAATTGAGTATTGATTTCTAGTAGCGACTTTGATCGTCGTTTGATAGTGGACACTGAAAGAATAGATGATCATTATCTTGTGGTTTTGGTATAGAATAAAAATAAAAATAAAACGAATAATATAAAATAAGGAAAAGTATAATCTGCAACATTAAAAAATCATGCTGCATAGTCATGAAAACTTAATTTAAAATTAAAGTCCGACCATATTCATTCTTTGTCTACTTTCATTAATTCAACAATAATTCTTGTAAAATAAACATACTAATTAGAGAAATCAAAATAACACCTGTATTTGATAGCCATTAGCCGAAAACAATCGGTTTTCAAGGTTAGTCAAAAATATGGAACACAGTAGTACTGGGAAAAGAAACAAAAGACCAAATCAGTCCAAAGAATTAAATGATGGACAAAAGAATAATGACAAAATCCAGGTTTGACGCTTGGTATTATCCTGTATTCTCATTAGTGATTAAATTACAACGACTTTCACTTACATTACAGCGGTACCGGAATAGGCTCGGCTCTTCGCAGGACTATAATACGCTTGCTTTGATCTTCTTTTTCTCTTTCTCTTTTTCTCTCTCTCTCTCTCTCACTCACTCTCGCTCTCTGTTTCTCTCACACTTTTTTTCTTTACCCTCGACTCGTCCTCGATCGATCGGTCGAGGACGACGCCGACGTTCGAGAAAATCGATATACTTAGCCCTCCGGTTCTGTGCATATATGTGTGTATACGTGTGACTGTGTATGTATGTATGTATTTATGTGTGTGTATGTATGTGCGCGTGCATTTGTTTACGTGTGTATTGAAATTTGAATGTTTTTAGCGTGTGTCGATTCTTCTTTCGTTTATAGAAAAGCACAAGAAGTGGAAAGTCTCGGTTTTTATGCGCGCGGTGAATGATGAAGCAAAATCGCCTTGTTTCTTTTGGTTTATTTAGGTCTAGGTATAAGCTTCGACATCTTTTGAGTCACCGGATTGGTGAATTGACAAAATTTCTTCTTTCTATATCGCGGAGAGGTTTGTAAATTGATGGAATTCTTATAGGATAGTTTATGCGTGTCTAGTAGCACAGGCGAACAGAAAATTAGTTTACAATAGTGTCTTAAATCGTAACACGTATTTTAGATTCATTGAATCAGAATTTAGATAGATATATATAATTTCTATTGGTAATTCTGTGTAATAAAAATCCATTAACATTAGAATTTTAATTCTTCATTAATTTCTGTGCAAAATAGCTTTAGTAAATTAACGTCATTTAATTGAGAAGCTTCATACAATTTAAGTATCACTTTTTACATATGAATAGAAAATGATGAATATTTTTTCAACGCAAGTGACTAATATAATTGAATATTTACAAATAAATTGTATAACTTGAAGCTTTTTAAGTGTTAGGATTAATTACAATTTTCATCTAAAATATTGATGTAATAATTACAAATATGTATATATACTAAAAATTCTCACTATTACGTAACTGCTAATTGGACGTAATGTTCAAGTCATATATTTTTCTTTTTATTTATTTCTGAATCACGAAAAAATAAATAAAAGTATCTTAGGCCCATAATTATTTATGTTCGTGTATTTGAGTTTATATTTAAAATAATTAATAACTTTCATAAATCTTTGAAACCTCCTAACAGTAAATATACAATTTTTCATTATCACCTAACATAATTATACTTTAAAAATAATTTTACATGGTATAATTCTTATTATGCTTGAATTTTTTTTCAAATTTTACCCTTTTATTAATCGAAAAATATCTATGTTAATAATTGTTTACTGTATATTTTTATGTATTTTTGAATTCGTTTTGTATTTCTATTGTTTAAACTGACGTTTTTACTTCTAGTACATTTTTTTGTCGTTTCGTTCAAACTTTATTTTTCATTGAGAAAATTCTTATTGACGTTACAAAGAAAAACGTTGATTAGTCTTAAAGAATACGAATAGTTGCCGTTTTATCGTAAATATTTTTAATTATATAATAAATCCTATAATGTTTTTTGTCTCTTTAATAAGTTTTAGATATTGAATGTTTCATTATTTTACGACTTCATAGTTATCATCGTTACCGAAATTCCAACGAAAATAAAAAAAAAATAAAATATTTCAAAAGTATAGACATTATCGACAGCATTATAATTTATCTGCCACTATCTAATCGTCCTCACCGAATGTACAACAATCCATTCTAACGAAATCTCACGCCAAACGTAAAGATACAACCAACCAAACCTATTATTACATATACAGGTGGAAAACCTCAATCCCATCATTGATCCTCGGATGAAGGAACGAGGTATCCTCGTAATAATATATATCACTTACATCGTTTCACAATCCAATCGTCGAGTTCACGAGAGCGCGCGTCCGAGTCGTTTTGAACGACGTGTCGTAACGCGCGCTAAGCTTATAAGAAGCGCGAGAAAATATGTGTGTACGTGTAAGGGAGAGTGTCAGTCATCGCGTTCGTTTGCACGCGGTGACGAGTCCGTGGGATCGGTATTTACACCTACGAGAGGTGATTGGACAATGGACATTGAATGGTTTTGCTGTCGTTTTGAACTTGTTTGGCTTGGAGATTCTTGCTGGTACTAGTTATAAACAAAATTTAATGCGAAATGAAATAAGAATGTTACTGATTTTTACTAGGTACTTACTGGAACATAGAAGGTGCCGATATTTTTAAAGTATATTTTACAAAAAAGCTTATTAAAACAATAATTTTAGTCTTTGATTAGATCAGTTAAGTCTTCCGAGGTGAATTAGTATAAGAAAACTACAGGATTATAATTCCAGCATTAGAAATTTTTCAGTATAGATTTTCACAGAAATCATAAGAGCAATCAAAAGTTCATAAAGATAGTTATCTGTCATTTTGTACACATAGGCCAGCAAAATAAAGTTCAAACCTAGCAGCAATAAAATGAAACGAAATTACAGTTCATATGTTTTATCAGCACATCTCCGTCTGAACAACGATCAAACCAACATCTCAATGTCCAGGGCCCAACAGACCAAATACAAAATATCACTTAATGTCTCTCCCAGGCATCGCGTCGTCGATTGACAACATATATAGTTGGCGTCCAACCACACTGACTAGCATCATCATCATCATCATCAGAATAGTCGCAGATACGTGCGCGCACCCACACACGTGTCAAGAATCCTCTGCAAAGTTGAGTTTAGATGTACTTCCAGAAGATGATCCAGTAGGAGATGTTGAGACAGGCAAACAGCGCAGGAAAGAGGAATCGCGACATACGGTCGATCTGCAAGGCATGGATCTTCGATCTCTGGGTCTTGTTCAGCTTCGGCGGTGACGCGGGTTGCGCTGGTGGTGCCGGTGGCGCTGGCGGTGGTGGCGGTGGCGGCGGTTGTGGTTGAGGCGGTGGTGGTACCACAATTGGTGGTGGTGGACCTTTGTGAAGAGGTGGTGGACCTGTGAGGATCATTGCGTTCTCCTGGATACAGCAACGGTCGCTGCATGTACGCCTTACCGTGGCCGTGGCACTGCGTCGACCACCGCCACTGCGCTGCGTTATCTCCAGGAAGCGGTCGGGCGAGCGGCCGACCGGATCCTAGAGTGTACATACACGAAGGTTTGATTTGGGTTGATTGGGAGTTGAAGTGAAAAGAGGGATTCTCATAGCTCCAAGCGATTGTGGCGGTTTACAGTGTTACTAGCAATAGTAGTACGTGGTGGAAGTGAAGATAGTTAAGTAAGGCTAGATAATAGTTCTATTATCTCTATTGAGAATAGTTACCTAGGCAAGGATTATTAATTGTGAGTTAATGGAGTGCGTTCTAGTGTCCAGGTGGTCCACCGTCTAGATAATCATTTTGTGTTTTAGATTTATTAGCTAGTGATGGGGTTGAACATTTAAAGTAGAGCTCACGTCATTGATAGATCTTCTTTATCGATCAGTCTATCTAGTTACATGATAGAAGTAGATGATAAATCTCTAACTTACAGTTTAACAGGTTATTTAGGAAACACAAGATGATTATTCAGGTAATTATACATTCTGCTGGTTTCTCACCTGGATGAATCTTTTTACTTCTAGACCTAATGTTCGATTAAGTGTTCTACTAAATATGACTACTCGTGAGTAAATAGATTTTATTGCTATGATTGATTTAATCTTAGTACTTTTCAATAAAATTTATGACAAATCTAGTCTGAACATCCAACCAAATATAGGCTAAGTGCAATTGACCAATGAGGAACCCAAATGATGTGCGATCGATATAATCCTAAGAAACTACGTTAGCGGATAATAAAAAATGATAGATTTTGAATAATATTCTAGTACCCATAAAGACTCCGGCTGTGACTGGTTTTCAACCAACTGACATTGTCGACAAACAAGAGACTAAGAAAGGGCCAAAAACAGAGGAAAAAAATTGTAAAACAAACTATCATATACTTCTATAGCGTGTTTATCTCAGCGCAGAGAAGACATCTGCAGTTCCGCAAAAATTATGACCGAAAACAAGAAAATGAAAATGAGGCACTAACATTTCCTACCTTGCTGGTGATGTCGAAGATCTTATCCATCTTCTCGGGCGTGGGATTTGGCGCAGGTGGAGGAGGTGGCGGCGCTGCTGCTGGCTTTCCTGGAGGGTCACTTGATTCGCCGATCACCAGAACGATGTTCACAAGGCAATACTCCATCAGTGCCATGAACACGAACACCGTGCACAGGGACATAAACGCGTCCACGGCTTTTAAATAGGAGACCGGCGGTAACGTTGCTTGACTCTTCGCGTGCTGAGTAGAAAGGGTCAGAAGTGAGGTGACGCCCAGGGTCACACGGGCTGGCGCAGCTTCCGGTTTGATCCAGAACGAGACCCACTGTTGGATTTATGAATATCATTTGATTAATAGGTTGTTTAGATGAGGTTTGATGAAACATTAAATACAACTTTCGAACACCAAGAGAAATGATTTAGTTCGTACGTTAAATTAAGATTTGCAAAAATTAAATGAAATTGAATTTGCACTTGGTCTAAAATTATAAATACCAATGGGCTACAAATATTTTTTAAGAGTATAGTACTCGTGTATTTGTTATAACAATGTAGAAAAATTGAAGTTAAGACTATTTCTTAGCCATATATTAAAACATTTAATAAACAGTTTTAAGGCATTGCTAAAACTTACCGACATTATTACAATCAGGCAGGTTGGTACATAAGTATGAAACAGGTAGTAACCGAGACGTCGCTTGAGTACGAATATAACCTCCAAGCAGGTGAAATTACCTACATACAAAAAATTCGAAGTTACAATTTTTTTTATCTAGATCTCTTTAAACTAAATATGATTATGGTACAAGCGTTAGGCTTTCTCGAATTATTTTAGAGTACTTCGATTACCGATGAAAAATAATTTACATCAGGCATTCGCCAGACAAATCGCCCCCTCCGCAACCTCTCGAAATCTACAACCACAACTCTTCCTTTCATTAAATTTATTTTGCAATCACTCAACCGAGTTCGTTTCACATCCCCAGTCTTTTTTATTTGTTCAACCATCCAAAAACTCCCTCTTCCCGACCTTACATACATATCAACGCAATCGTCCGTGGCGCGAATCAAAGACCGATCGCTTCATCAAAGTCAGAACGATTGTAATGAGCTTGAAGGTTATAAGGCGATTCACACAAAGCCAAAGACGCATCGCAAGTTCCTATAATCGCAGCAAAGGCTTTGCTAAAAATACTCTTCTCGCGCGTAAAATTAACGAAGGGAAACTACAGCGGTGGCGGGGCAAGTCACATCAATTAGCGGATTCGCCGTCGCGTACAAAGGACACGAAAATATATATTGGATGGGGTGAGGAGGGGTAACATGATGCGATGAGCATTGAAAGAAGGATTGACGTACCGGTGGAGTAGACCTGCGTGCAGTCGGCCGTGTAATTCTTGACGAGCTGCAATTGGGGCAGTTCGATGTTCTCGTCAACTACGAGGGGTACATCCGGATCCCACTGGAAGATCATCTCGTCCGTGGTGTGCGACACTGTTGACCGAGTTTTTTCATCCATTACCACAGACATACACAACTCCAACGTCGGTCGATTTAACCGCGAGCCGAACAGCAGAGAGAAACTCTCTACCTTTCTCTCTTGCTTCTTTTCTTTTTTGTTCGTGCCAGCTCAAAGGGAAATGGCGCCCGTGTGAAACAAACCACAAAGGCCCTCTTTGGGTGAGTGTGGGTGCGGGTGAAACGGGAAAAGTGGAAAATCGAGGCTACGCGCGAGAGCAAGCGAGCAGGCGAGCGAGCGTTGATGTTTAAATAACGCGAGGAGAGGGTTTAAAGCGGCTCTCGGCAACAGATTAACCGAGAGTTGAGAAGGGGTTTGTTTTTTTTCTCTCGCTGTTGTGTTTTTTTTTTTTTTTTTTTTTTTTTGTAAGGTGGAGATGAGGATCGAGTGGAGTTTGATGATCGTTTCTACGAGTGGTGGGAAAATTGATCGAGGGAAGTTGGTTGGATTTAGTAATTAGCGGAAATGTAGTAGAATAGGTCAGATTTTGGGTGAGAGTGAGGTGTGAAATTGAGTATTATTAGTTATCAAGCGCGAGAAATTGAGTGCAGTTCGAGTGACGTAGAAACGCGATTTTCCTTTGAGCTTTAATTTTTTCTTTTGTGGGGTAAAATTGAATTGGCCATAGTAATTTATAGAAAAGTGACCATCCTACCTCTAAAGTGTAAGTAGACAAAGGTCAAGTATGCTTAATCATTGCTCTTTTAACTTTTTTTTATCATTTAGTCAAATTTATTAAATATTATTATGAAATCCAAAAATATATTTTTGTTTATAACCATGGACAACTTTAAAAAAATATATTTACGAGTTAAACTAATATACAAGAAAATAAATATTGGACTTACGACTTTCCATCTGCAATTTACACTCTTGCGTATCGTGAGGGTAAATCAGAAAGTTCATCGCACACGATAACTTTAACGTCAACCTACAAAGAAATGACTGCATTAAAAACACATATTTGGTACTAAAAACAAAGGTAAAAATAATAGTCCTACAGATTTAAAAATGTTAAATAATCAGATTCTAAATTTTATAGTCGCATTTTTTATCTCTCACCTCTATAGTTCTTATTTCGTTTTACCAGTATTTTAATATATTTTTTAATATTGCGTCATTATATATATGTCCAGTATACTTATAACAAATAATTCATAAATAAATGTACAAGTTAAGAATTTTATATCAAATGCGTCCCTAAAAAATCAGCTATAATAATCCTAATATAGTTCTGAATAATTTTTTTAAGGGAAATCTGGCATGGTTTACATTAAACAAGGTACACGTACTTAACCATATACAAAATGGTTTTGTCCTTGTACAGCCAGAGATAGTGATTCGGTATCGTCATCGTCTGGAACGTCACAGATTTGGCATTCTTGAAGAACGAGTCCGGCCTCCACATCCGTTTTAGCCAGTCCACTTCTAGCAATCTTTGAAAATGAAATAGAAGTTGGTTAATAGTGATAATTTGATTAAAAGATTCTTTGAAATTGGGACATACCTATATTCAGACGTCATGTTCTCCGGAAGCCGCAGCCTATTGTCTTTCCACGTTTGCGCAAAGAAAATGTCGGCGGCGTACGTCTGTACAGTAACAGATATTAAAATATCGTAAGGTTCAAGAAGATAAAGACATCTTAATATGAAAGTTTATGATTATATTATCTTTCCTGTTTTAATGTATTCATAATCGATGACAATATATTCTTGTCAGGTTCAATAAAGTGTTATAAAACTACTCTTAAGTGTGCTGAGTGCATGTGCACTAATAGCGCCATTTCATAGATATATATATATATGCATGATATATACAGATATACTCCAATACTGCAGATTAATAAAATTCACAGATTTAATGCTTGTATCAAGACTATAGTAATAATTTTTCCAATATTTTACGAAATTTATGAAATTTCAAAATTTTAAAACAAAAAGTCAATGCAGGCTATAATGAATGTTATCAAGTTGAAAATCCTAGGAAAGGAAGATTCCTTTTGATGTTAATAATATAGGTGTATTTTAAAGGTCACAGATTCAGCTTACAGTTTGGAATATACTACTTTAATTTAATTTTTAATAAATTTGACAAGTATCAGCTTTAAACTATTAACTTTGGAAAGACTTACTATTTCTCAGTTCTAAAAGAAACAAATGACAGCGCGTTTTTCCAGTTTTATTACTATTCTTCATATTGCACCAAAAAACTGTTTTAGATTAAATGATTTAATCTTCATAAAAAGCTAATTGTTCTATATTGCTCAAAAGGATTTATAAATTGAAGTTCTTGGATCATTACATTTTGATATAGCGGTATTAATCTTAATTTTACACCGAAAAAACTATCTTAAACTTTAAACTGAATGTAGTTATAAATGTGACACAAATGACCCGAAAAAGAAATTATTTCAAATTCACAGTGCTTCCTACATCCCAGTAGATTAGCCAACTATATAGTAAAAAACAAACGAACCATCGAGTTCTCGTCGATAGAGTCGAGACCCATGACGGTGACGTGGAAGTACACCACCGTCGCCTGTCCGTCCTTCTTCGGCGGCCTCATTTTGTCGTAGAGCTTCGGGTCTTCCGGCAGCAGGTCGTAGAACTCCAGACTTTTCCTGCAAACGATTCGCGGTTTGTTGTTTTTATCTTCTCCAACCGTTTCATCGCGCTCCTACGCTCTTTGAGCGAAAAGAACGTGGTGCACAATTCGCGGGTTCGTTACTCCTTTTACGCTTTATTTTCACGCCTCGTTTGATGAGGTTTTTCAATGATACGAGAAATTTCTGTTCTGTTCTAGTTTGTTGGTTGAGAGTGAGTGGCTGTAGAATATTTGTTTGTGTACTATTTGATGACTGACAAAAAAATATAAAATAATTGCAAACGCTTTTACATATGATTGAGAAGTTAATCTTTTTATTGGATAAAATATGATAAAATATTCGTGAACATAAACTGACATTGCACGATAAGAATATTACTTTTGGTATCCGTCCACGTGTCTTGAAATAACCACAAGAAAGAACTACGTTGTCTTCGTCATTTTGCACGTAGAACAAAGTTACAGTTGACACTTTTTGAAGAAGTTTCTTCTAATAATGTAGCTTTTTAAGCGACTAACGACCCGTCCTCATTCTCTGGTACGCATACAAAACAATGAGGAAATAGAATTTATTCTTCGTAATTTATTTTGACTAACAAGGAGAGTGTATCACCTTTGGAAGGCAACTGAGTTTGAAGAATTGATTTTTCGTGTCAAAAACTAAACTCACAAGGCGAGCACCAGGGATGCGGGTTCTCGATTTGGCTGAAATTGCAGAAGCCTCTTCTTTATGACAAATAATGAGACACGTGTCTCAGAATTATTCTGAATGGGCCTTTTGTCCCCAGATTCAATCTATTTTATGTCCTAAATGAACTATTATTGATTAAAATAGGGGTTCTTTCTTTAATAATAGCTTAACGAATATTTTAGTTATGTATATAGTTTATGAATGGAGGGAAAAAAGCTTTACTTTAAGCTTTGGCTCGTTCAAAAATGTCGATTTTTCAAAAAGTTAAAGGCTGTCAGAAATAGAGTAAGAAGATTGCTTAAAATATCGCCAATTAAATGCTTGAAATAAATGAGAAATTTTTAGTCATTTTCTTACTCTATTTTTGATAACCTATAACTTTTCAACAAATCAACATTTTTTAACAAGATAAAGCTTAAAATAAAGTTTTTTCTCCATCCATTTATACACTTAATCTATATACACAATTGAAATATTCTTTAAGCTATAACTAAAGAAAGAAACCCTATTTTAATCAAAAACAGTTTATTTGGGGCATAAAATAGCTTGAATCTGGGGACAAAAGGCCCATTCAGAATAATCCCGAGACACGTATCTCATTATTTGGTATAGAGAAGTGCCTCCTGCAATTTCAGCCAAATTCAGGACCCACATCCCTGGTGTTTCCCTTATCAGTACACGAAGAGAACTTTCATAAAATCATAAAAATTCTCTTCGTGTATCAATAATTAATTCTCATAAGACTTTTTTTGCGATGTAGATGATTGAATTTTAAAAATTTGTTGTTTCAAAATAAAAATGTCTCTTTTGTTGACTATCACTGGGCCAATGATTAGCATGATATGAAAATGTGTCAAATAAATTATAAAACAGATAGAAAAAGCTAATACTTAAGATTTGTTTTGTTGAAAATATGGAAATTATAAGTGATCGAAGATATCCCAAGCAAATAGTTAAAAATAAGACCCATATAACGATTAAAAGAAAAAACATATTTTTAAGGTTTTTTTAGCAATATTTTCGATGCCTTGCAATTTTCTGAAATTTAATATTTCTTAGTGGTATAAGGTGAGAATTAATTGCTAGTACTGGATTTTATTTTTAAGCATGAAAAATCAATTCTGAAAGCCCAATTAAGATTCACTTCCGAAAGGTTATGCATTCTCCTTGTAAGTTTAATATGTGCCTCTTACGAATTAATTCAACTTAATTGCAACTCTTGCTCTACGAATCCAACGTTAATTTATATTAATTGGTGCGGTTCTGTGTATGTATCGTTTTTTTATTTTGCATCAAAAACAATAAATCGATGTCATGTGCTTACCTAATATTACCTAAGAAAAAGAAAAAGAAAACAAACCAATCCAAACATCAAAGAACTCTCTAAAAACATTGCAACTACCCCAAAAAAAAGCAAAATAGACACATTCACGACATTCCTTCAAAAAACACGCGCACCCCTCGCGCGTGAAACCGGAACCGAGAAAACCCTCGACTTTACGCCTATCAACGCGTCGCTCAAGTTCGCTTCGTGGCGGCGCGCAAGGTTGGAGGGAATCTGCAAGGCGATCTCGCGACGTATTTACACGGCAGGGATTAATCTTGACCTATTTTCTTCTTCTTCTTGTGCCGCCGAAAATCGTGAGAGCGCAGTACGACGTGCATTGATTTCTCGCGATGGCCCTCGCGCAGATTCGATGCCGTCGATGATTGCGGTGGACTGTGTCGAGGCTGAATTCTTTTGTGTTCAAAGTGAGTGCGTGGAAATAATATTACGCATGAAAAGTTGTACGCGTGGAATTAAAGAGGTATATTCAAATGAAGTGAAATTTCAGTTGTCGTATTATACTACGCGGTAGAAAAACGTGATCGAAGCTGCGGGGAGATACATCGAAAGCGTGAAATTGAGTTTCACGCACGCGATATGACTTTAGTACTGTGTTAGGGTTGATTTTAAGAGAGATACTGTGTTTCAATGGGTTTCTTAAAAGATTGATAATTTTCTTATTGCTCTATTTAATAGGCATTTAGTAAGAAATCGGCTTAATATTTCCATCTACTATTTATTAAAGCTAATTATTAAATAGCAGAACACTAAGGATCAGTTTGTTGAGTTATCTCAATTAAAAACAGAGGTACAATATACATTTCACTTGGAACATTAAAGAATTTTTTTTCCTTTTGAACTTTTTCTGCAAAATGAAAGTCTTTGATGTTCGTGCTAGTTCATGAGCAAATTCATCATTGTGTGTCAGGGCTCGGTAGAAAGGTTAAGTATCTTTTTAATTAAATAAAAGTATTCTTCTCAGATTAAATTTAATGATAAACCTTATGCATGCAAAAATGCGCTAAGAAATTTTCGTCGCAATAACGTCAAAGTAATCGAGTCTATTAAAATGCAGCATATGCTTATAAGTTAAATAACCATAAAAAAAAGAAAAATAATTCATTCAATATTGTTAAAAATTTTCTTCAAATTATATTATCATCTTCACTGGTATATATATTTATCGAATTAGTTAAGTAAGGGATTGAAGATAAACTATTTATTTAGATAAATAACAGCAGTCAACCGCATTTAGAGCAAAGAAAGACGTTTTCGAATATTTGCGTCGTAGCAATCCATAAATAGCAATAATATATATATATATATATATATATATATATATATCGTATCATATACAGAATAAAAATCAATACCGTTATATAGTAAAATTAAAAGCCCCGATTTCCCGATCGCAATAACATATTTATTTCAATTCAGGCTATAATTGTACCCGAGCTAATGTGAACCGATTTAGTACCGATTCTCAAAAAACCATGAAGAATTTGCTATTATTTCTATCACCCCACTTACGTCACCCATTCACCCACAATAACCCAACTAGCGTAGCATATATACCATTACCCCTGCCTCCACGTCTGCGAACCGATCTTCCCACAACTTCGCTTAAAAAGGCAATTACACGTCTCCCCCGTCTCAGCCACTCATACATCCCAGTACCAAGGGTCGCGTATGCACAAAACCATCGTGTCGCTCTTTAGCCTCGTCATCGTGTCTGTATCATGCCACCTTTTTTCACATCCCCCGTCCCTCACTATATAGCTTGCGCGCATCAAAGCGAGTGCCCTCTTACTGTGCGTCGGCGATCGCTGCTAGGAGTAGCAGCAGCAGCAAAGGGTGCTGGTATCGTCGTCGCTCCCTCATCTTCTTCTTCTTCTTTCGCTCTCGTTCTTCAGCCTATATCAGCACATGCTATATATCCCACCGTACACACTTCTCTCGTCTCTTTCTCTTTCTCTCTCTCTCTCTCTCTCTTTTTCTTAATTTCACTGAGCTCCACGGCAGCAACCTTTACACTGTCGACATCTTCGCCACGACGAAAGCATGACGGTTTCTTATCGCGAGCCGGCGCGCGCGCTGTCCAAAGGTAAGCCAGCGACTGAAGCCTGTACTGTTACTGCTGTCTTCTCGTCTTGCTATACACGGGAAGCGAGCGCGCGCGCAGCGCTGGCTAGATTTTCTGCACGGACTGCAGAAATCCCAACGCGGAGAGGCTGCTTATTCCGAGAAGACGAGGAGGAGTGGGGGAAGTGGTACTGGTGGTGGTGGTGGTGGTGGTTGTGGTTGGTGGGGTAAGCGAGGACACGAGGAGTATCTACCTGGTGGTAATGAAGATTCGTCATCGAAGAAATGGATGTGATAGAAAGAGAGAGAGAGAGAGTGAGAAAAGGATAAAGAGATCGGGTGAAATGCAAAGGTATGGATTGGGAGGTTTAATTAAAGCTTGTGCGGTGTGAAAATTTATAATTGTAATAACTTTGTGCACGATAATTGTAAAGGTGGTTGGTAATTAAGTGGGATAGTTGGATACGACAGTGTAATAATTAGCTGGAAGATTTTGACGGCTCGAAGTGAATGATTCTGCTGTTAGTACGAAGGTTGGTGATCAGTGTTTAAAAATATATGGAACAGACAAATTTTTATGGTACATCCTAATAGTTGTTATCAAACTTATAATTATTTAAGTCTATCTATGCACTATCGTGGAGGAACTGTAATTAATAAAATATTAACTTAATTTTAATAAGCTGTCGATAAGTTCTGCCCAAGTTTTGACTTAGACTACTTAGAATATAATGTGACATTTCTCACAATTATTTTTATTCATTTTCTCATCAAGAGATTTAATGACACCTATAATTGCAATGTGTTCAATTAAGGCTTCCGAAATTCAACAGAAAGTTAATGTAATTTCTTCCATATTTAATATCTATTTTGTCAAAACATCTCCTATTGAGTAACAATAAAATTAAAATTCGTTTCTTAATGATTGCACAAATAAACTGTACCTATAAAAAGAATACATATACTAACGACTATACATCCTCTAAACAAAATAATCCTGTACCTTCTGGATTTGGCTCAACCTTTGGGATTAGTTTTTGGATGTAAAAATATGATGTAAGCTGCAATATTAGATATTTTGAGGTTTATTTTGAAATAAGTCTTGAAAACAGCCTCTTTTTATAACGATAGCCACTTAAATTAAGAAAGTCTTAAATATCATTTAAATACACGAAATAAAACTACAGAAAATGACCTTTCATGTGTTTTTTTAAGGATTTCAAAATGTTGATTTCTTCCAAAGTCGAAACGCGCTAAAATTGATTGTTTGTTTGCCTGGATATTTTAGTGCACTCTCCTGGTAAGTATACAATACACATAACGCATTCCATATAAAACCGAGCCATTCCGCATTCCCTAACCACCTTTACGCAATCTTGAAGAACCGAACTCCCAAACCTCCAACAATACCGATCTTCCAGTCTGCATCTCCATCTTCATTGACCTCGCGTAACTCAATCACATCACACATATCGATACAACCTACAACTCCCTCGTCTCCTCTTCGAGCAGCTGTCTCTTGGTAACCTCGTTCCCCCCGGAAAAAAGGCCTGCGCCCCGCATGTCGCTGACGACGGTTAAAAGTGAAAATTGCTGCCAACACCGCGAGGGCAGGCGCACTCGACAAGACCGAGAGAGAGCGAGAGACACTCGTGCGAGTAATCCCTCGCGGGGGGTGCCCTCGACCCTCCCGCGGAATTTGCTCGAATGCGGCAGAGTCGGTGAGAAAGAAAAAAAAAAGTAAGAGAGACGAGAGGAGAGAAGCGTTGGGCGCAAGGTCCCGGGGCTTCGTCCTTTTGTTTCGCCGAGAGACAGAGTCTTTCCGGCGTTTCTTTTCTTTCTTCTTCCCTCTCGATGCTGTGTCTGCTTGCATGCGTATGTACACGAGTATGTGCGAGGGTAAGAAGTGTCTCATGAGATAGAAAGTTGAAGACGTGAATGGTGTGCGGGAACAGAGAATCGTACGATTGATTGGACTGGCTTTATTTTGGGGTAATTAGATGGTGATTGGCTTTGCGGTCAGAGAGAGAAAGAGAGATTTTCTGAGTACTTAAAAATGAAGATGTGGAAATGGTTGGAATGGAAAATAATGATTTTATGATTTTTTTTTAAATTGTAGGTACGGTAGCGGTTCATAATTAGGAGAAATATAGTAGATAAGAGTTTGAAGATGCATGAATAGAGTATATATTAGAAATCGTATAAATGGAGAACACAATGGGGATTGTACGTTATCTCGACTATTTGTTCTAAATGAAGATTTTTCTTTTTGCTGTTATTTTTTCAGCTTTTAATACCCTAGTGTTATTTATTATTATTATTATTGATCTACCTACCCTTAACCAAATTTATGCAAATATATAAAAAATTTTTAAAAACCGATTTGTACGATTAATTAGACCATGATATTCCCGTGAGTTTAAGCCAGTAGAAACCGAATATAATCTCAGTTTTTACACTGCATTGTTACGATTTTAATATACCATTATTCTATAAATTTCTGAAAGATATCTGCATAGAAAAATAAAAAAAACTTTTATCATTGTTCAATGGTATTTTAAAGTACTAGTCAGATGCTAAAGAACCCATTTTAAATCATCTAAATGCAATTTTTCTTCTCCGAAAAATATGAAATCTAAATTTTTAGTTGGAATGGTAATAATGATTTTGTCTGGCATTTTTTATTTCTGCCCCTCTTCAGGATACAAATTTTGAATCAACTTTTATACTGTGCGGGATACGTACCGCTACGTCATTGACGTACGTAAATAAAAAATCCCAGAAACGTTGAGAAATTAAATAAAAAAATTTTTTCCGTTTTTATTTAAACCATTGGCAGTAAAGAAGGCCATTAATCTCACATCAATGTTAAATTTTCAGTTATTATGTCTCAAAGAAAGAAAAATCGTTTTTATATTATTGAAATTTCTAATGTAAAATTTTTGGAAGAGCAAAGATCATATTTAAAGCAGATGAAAAAAAAAACTTATTTGACCTTCGCTATGCAAATATCTCAAAATTTTTAGAATAAGCAATATTTTAAAATCGTGGCGTTCAGTGCCAAAACAGGCCATATTCGGTCGCAATGGGTCAAAATATATCGGAGTATGACATAGCTTACACCACCGCATAAGCCACTTTTATTTATTGTTATTTTTACTTATTTTTTCTGTGGTTCTGCACTATTTTTCAAGGTAAACAATGTGTAGATAATAAACGAATTTGGTATAAGATACATACAATTATACTTTTTTGCCATTTCTCTTCCTCTTGAGCTTTTATTTTATTTGAAAATTATAGAATCTATAATTATTATACACCATTTCGATATTACTGAAGTAGTAAAGATAATTATCTAGCTAAATAAATCTTTATTCATTTTATACGATTCTAGCGATAGTGTACTCCGGCTTATTAGTTGAGTAATATACTAATTGTTTTACTGTTCAATAGAAGATAATAAGTGTTCACTAGTATCTTATTTGATTCACAAATAAATTTACCAAATACACAAATAAAATATCAGCAATATAAATCGTTATACCAATCTGTTATAGAAAATAATTTTAAGACATCATAAATATGATTTAACCAGTTTAACCTCAATCTCTCCATAACTATATTAATAGTTCATTCTTACTACATATAAAAACATCATACAACCAAACATTAATCACACCTTAAAAATCAACAATATACATTTACAAACTACTTTCACACCTCTTTAACAACCCCAAACATAAAACCTAATCACGACCTCGATACTTTCACACTCTCCCCTTACAATTAAACCAAAAATCACGACCGAAATCTGTTGAGGTCATAAACTCCAACCCTTATATACCACACACATTGCGTTCACCAGCAACGACCGAAGACACGGACAGATTGGTGCACCAGCACCCGATGTTTATCGATCCTCTGTTACTCGTCGTCGTCCACCCCCCCCCCTCCCCCCGCCTACGCGGTTACAGCAAGCGCAGAGAAGAGGGAGGGGCTGGAAATTGTGCCGCGAATAGAAAGCCGCGGGCGCGCCTTCAAGTGGCCGGCCTCTCGAGGACGCGCGCGCGCGCACGAAAGAGAGAGAGAGAGAGAGAAAGAATGTATACGTGAGGGGGAAGAGATGCGCCTCGATGCATACGACGATAAGGTGGAAGGCAGTTAGGTCAGAGAGGATAGGGGGTTTTCTTTCTTTTTGTAGGTTGGTTGGTTGATTGACGCTTGTGCGATGAAGTTGTGGAATGTCCTATACTGCTGTGTATTAGTATATATATGGGGAGGTGCGAGGTTGTAGATGGGTTGGAGGGTTGCTTAGTCATGCAACATTAACAATGGCATTTTGTAAATTTTATAAATATTTCAAAAGGATTCTCTTTTCAAACCCTATATCCAGGTGGTTAATTGCCTTCGCTCGTACATTTACTTTTGTCTCTTTGCAAATTAAAAAAATAAAATATTACATTTTCAATATAATATTTCCATATGAACATTGTGGTCAATGACTTTTATTACTGTGTTTTATTTGTAATATTGATATGAAAATAAACTGTATAAAGTAAAGCGGTTACTCGAGGGAGTAAACAAGTAAACGCTTTCATCTCTCGCATCGATTCCAATTATATCAAACGCTTCGTTTTAATTTTAGCTGTACTTCAGCTTTTATTTTTGTAACAAGCCACACGTGAAACTCAAATTTAGACTTGAAAAATCCGTGGATATGTCGACATTTGAAGTCTTCTAGGTAGAAATCAAGTTTTTTCGAGTGATCTCAAAACTTTTCAACATCATTCAAAAAGATTTGCGATATAAATACTAGTAAAGTTATTGGAAACTTGGATGGTTTGATAGTCAATGTAGAAGTGTATGAACTGAAAAAAAAGTATTATTAGGATCTTATACTATTGATCTAAAGAACAGAAGGTTAATTGAGGTTAATAAAATGAAACAAGTATCGTATACCCACCACAAAAAAATAATCACTGTTCAAATGTTTCTTTTCCACGTGTAAGAGAATTTGCTTAATATTTATTAATTCTCAACGTTTACATTAGTTTTTTAAGTTCTCTCCATTAATTCAAACCAATAATACTTTCATTTTTCATCATATTGTATATATTTATACTGTCATTTGTTATAATCGTGTCTGACCATACATGGTTCTATTTAAATTGCGCTTATAACCATCGCATAAAAATTTCTTAACGATACCATCACACTCATCAGTAAAATAATAAAATCACTTCTACACAAATTTAATGAAACCTCTTCAGACAGTCACCTTCTAAAATATCAACATCCTCTCAAAACTTCTTCATCAAACCATCCGTTCGTACACATCATTATATTCCTCCACCCCCGGTGCATCTTTACAAACATACCCTCTCCTCTCCTCTCTCTCGCTCTCGTTCTCTCTCGGTTACCCTCATCAACGCGCGATAATTACAGCTTGTATACCATTGATTGCATCGTCGCCCAATGTATCTACAATTATCATACCCATAACTTCTACTTTCTCTCCTCGCCTAAGTACATCGAAACTTCGCGCAGTTGATAATGATGATTCGTGTGTTATAATGCGATGGGGGGAAGAGAGAGTGAGGGTGAAAGAGAGACAAGAGAGAGGGGAGAAGTGGTTCTGGGTTAAGGGCTGTTAGAGTGAGCGCGCGCGGTGCATGGCGGACTCGAGTGCCGATCATCAGCAGTTTTTTTCGCTAGGCAGGAACGCGGGTGGGTGAGCGGGTAAGGCGAGAGAATGAGGGAAATTAAGATGTCTCACGGTATGCGATGTGACTGAGATTCGCAGATGTTGCTGATGCTATAGGGGAGGCTGATATAATGATTAGAGGTTTGGTGAGGGATGGTATTTTTTCAAAAGGGGTAGGTTTATGTCGGATTCTTTGATTGATTCCGGTTTGGTTTTTTTGTGAGAATGGGTGTAGAAACTTACTGATAATTAGAAATGGTGAAAAGTAAAGGACAAGATAAAAGAACTAACAAGGAGACCATGAGTTCTTCATTTAAAATAAAAATACCCGTGTTTAAGGGTTTTTTGCCAATGGACCTTGCGTTGGGACTTATGGAACCTGATATCTAATATCTGGAAAGATTAAGTTCCTCTTCAAACCAAAATAACTGTCGAAATACTATATTTACCATAATTTGAGTGAAAAAAGATTATCTAAAAATTTCTACCTGTTTAAAAATTATACTGATAATAAATTTCATTTCAAATGAAAAAATCAAAATTTCAAGTAAATGATTTGAAAAAATTTTATATCGGGCACAATTTTGAATGGATGGATGGATAGGAATTTCTTACACTTATGTGCATTCCGGTTGCTTATTATTCACGTAAGTGACTGTAAGTAAATAAAGGGACGAAGTAACCCTACGTATTTATAAATCGGATACATATTTTATTTCATCTTTCAGAAACTGCAGATTTTTACAATTTCCATTCCCACGTCAGAGCTGCAATATACGTCATCTGCATATATTTTTAAACAACTTTGCCTCCAAATGGCTCGACGAGAGCGCGATAAAAGTCTCGTGAAAGTGGCCGAGATTTTTTTCGGCGTAGCCGTGGAAACGCTCGGACGACTCTCTTGGACTTTTGCACCTTCTTTCGAGTGTTCTTCGAAAAGAGCTACGTAACGGTATATTCGGTAATGATTAGAAAGTCAAAAAGAAATCGAAAATCTTTAAACTTCGTTGTGGTGCTTATGAATAAGTATAAACTGAGAAAAAATTTAGTAAAAATTATTATACTGCCTCGTAAAGCCACCACAGACTGTAATGATTAAAAAAATGACCATATTTTACAATAAATTTTACTATATAGTATAGTAAATTTTACCATAATTCTAGAAAAATTTCTTATAAATTATGGTAATATTTTGGGGTCTGTCGTGGCTTTACGAGACAGTATGGTAATTTTTACAAAACATTTAATAATTTTTGCTATACTTTTTTCTCAGTGTACGTTTACGTGTGTTGTAAAAAAGGAATTTTTGTTGTTTGATTATATGAAAGAAAGTATTAGTAGCTATTATTGATTACATAACACTGTAAAATAAACTCATTTTGAACTTCGAACGAAAGAAGATA
Source organism: Torymus texanus (assembly GCA_036873485.1). NCBI lineage: Eukaryota > Metazoa > Arthropoda > Insecta > Hymenoptera > Torymidae > Torymus > Torymus texanus. Next base: position 9,634 of record JAYJLV010091878.1, on the reverse strand, counting down.
CCATCTCCGAATCCGGTTGAAAAATGTATCTACTCGTAAGTAGCTCTTTTTCTATTTAATTTTAATAACTCAAATCAAATACAGAAGAATTTTTTTTATTATGAAATCTGTTTTTATAGGGGTTACTCGATTGCGAATATGATATATTTTTGATACTCCACGTGAGTTGGTACCTTTTTTAACTGAATTCCTTGATACTACTTTCGTTTACCAAGCCCACGAAAGTTTTTTGATGGTACCTTTAGACATCTATTTACCGATACTTTTATAACGTGGTATCAATAACGATATTTACTTAAAATTTTGTATCATACTACTTCAGTATTACAACAACATGTTATGATTAAAACTATAAAATACACTTCATACAATATCAGGTCACACACACCCTTTACCATACCTCAACCACGATCAACCATTCCAATCAACCAAACTTCATCAACCCACCCCTCCTCCATAACCGTCCCCCCTGAACCTCCGCCGCGTCGACCTCAAAAAAATCTTCTTACGCGCAGCCGCGCACTAAGGAACCACCCTCAGACTCCCACCCCCACCAGGGCGACTAGAGTGATTTCAACGCGAAGTAGACTCTGACGTAAGTCGTCGTCGCAGCCACTGCGTTTCTTCTCTGCAAGACGACAATGACGGGCAATTTCTTCGATATTCGACAATGCCGCATTAATTGCACCACACTGCGCTGTGAGTTACAGAGGTTTGCAGTAGTCTACTACGTCTTTTCGTGGTTCGAGAGGAGAAGGGATGGAGGGAGGCTATTTTTAGCGGCGCCGTCGGATGAGCGCAATTTTGAAGAAAGAAGAGTGAGAGAAAGAGAGAGAAAGTGGGGAGGTGGAGATGCGATTATAAAGGGGTGGTTAGTAGTGATCGAAGAATCGGGAAAGATTGTGGTACGATGGAATATGGATTTGAATTTTTTCTCGTTTGGTTTTTTTGGGGAAGGGGTTGTTATTATGTGGTTGATTGGTAAATGTGTTTGTACGGATTAGATGATTGGTTACAGAGTAAAAATGTCGCGAGCTGATCGGTCGAGTATCGAAATGCTACAAATAATCTGTCACGTAAGATACCATGTTTAAATCTAATGGCAAAAATATTATTATTGAAAATTATTTATTACATCAGTTAATTTGGTTCCACAAGTTATATGTTAGAGGTTTAAAAAATTGATTTCTTGTTCATCGGCAATCAATAATTTATAATGCTTGAAAAATTTTAGATTTAACAAAATTCATATGTAATTTTCACATGAACTTCACTAGGAAACAAGGTTGTTCCAATAAATAACCAACTAACCTAGGAGAGTGCTCTACATTCGGGTCCTGAATTTTGCTCAAAATTTGGGATAAGTTTTTGGGTGTAGAAATATGATGAAAGCTGCAATATTAGATCCTAACGCTAAAAAAAAACTGTTCTCGACTTTTTAGGTTTATTTTGAAAAAAAGTATTTTAAAAAGCCTCTTTTTAAAACAGTAGCCATTTAACTTCAGAAAGTCTTAAATATCATTTAAATATAGGAAATAAAACTAAAGAAAATGACCTTACATTTACTTTTTTTTAAATTACAAAATTTTGATTTCTTCCAAAGTCATAAAAGTTTTAAATTAAGCATCGATAGTGTACTAAAATTAATTGTTTAATTACCTGCATATTTTAGTGCACTATCGATGCCTAATTTTAAACTTTTATAACTTTGGAAGAAATCAACATTTTGTAATTCTTAAAAAAGCAAATGTAAGGTCATTTTCTCTAGTTTTATTTTCTATATTTAAATAATATTTAATACTTTCTGAAGTTAAATGGCTACTGTTCTAAAAAGAGGCTTTTTAAAATACTTTTTTCAAAATAAACCTAAAAATGTCGAGAACTTTAGTTTTTTTTTAGCGTTAGGGTCTAATATTGCAGCTTTCATAATATTTTTACACCCAAAAACTTATCCCAAAGTTTGAGCAAAACAAGGACCCGAAGATAGTGTACTCTCCTGGTAAGTTTGTTTGCTTTCAAAGATCCCAATAGAAACAGAATAAGTTAATTGGTTTTTACAAACGGAACGATGATTTCTCACGTATAAATTTTAAAAATTTAGCTATCTCAGAGATATAACTACCAACTACAAACACAATACTCCTTATTACAAATTTTATTGCAAAGAAAAAGAAAATCGCATCTAACAACCTCACCATCCAACTCACATCACGTTCCCAAACGCATAAACTATCTCCAGCCCCCACATCTCGCGAGTCTGCAGCACAGCAATCAGGTCACATCACGGGACTTCGCGTTTCCGGCGGCCTTCTCTTCCCCTCTCTCTCTCTCTCTCTCTCTCTCTCTCTCTCTCTCTCTCTTTCTCCCGATAACAAGCCACGGCAGCTGTACCACGGTGACGTCACATGCTTCGAGGGGCCGTTATCCCCTCGAGGGTGAGCGCGCGCGCGCCAGAAGTGCCGAAGAGAGAGAGAGAGAAAGGAGGCATCGAGTGGATTTTTTCGGGAATTCGAGGGGTCTAATGGAGTGCGGCGACGCGATGCGGTCGAAAGTTGCAGAGTCGATGGTTGTGGCGAATGATTTTACTGGGTGGTTGGGTTGCCGAACGAGAGTAGAAGACTGGTGGATGGATGCGAGGTGGTGATATTTTTTTTTAAGATGATAAAGCTGGCGCGATAATTGTTATGTCTGACTAAATACAGACCGAGAAGATAGGAGTATCGATTTTATTTTCAAAACATTGAAATCTGTGGTATTAGTTGGGATGGGTATAGTATGGTTTTGATATGTCCAATTTTTGATAAATAGGTCGTTATATTTTATCATAGCGTTTAATGTTATGTGTTAAAGTTAACATATAGGAAGAAAGGAAATGATGTCCTTCAAAGGCTAGCTATATAGGAGGAAATCAGTTTTAAATTACTGTAATAAGAAGAAGCTACGTCTAAAGAGTTGTAACCATTTCTAATGTACACAGTAATAAAAGTTAAGATGTTTTAATAATATAATAGAACACCCATATACAACTTCTTCTTTATTTTTTTTTTAGTTTACGAAAAATTTAAAAATGATAAAATTACGTTGCACAATGTTCAATTGATATAGAATAGTAATTGAAGTTAAATTCATTTAACTTAATGTGAGATAAATAAATATGATTTTAGTTGGTTTTAACACTCAACTATACACATATGTAATGCATGGTCACAGTTGGAGGCCAATAGTAAATGAAAATGAAATTATTTTATTTATAGTGATACTTAGTCACTAAAAAGTTTTATTACCCCGGACGCACGTTGATTTCTTTCTGAATGTTTAAAGAAAAAGAAAAAGATGAAGAACGACAAGAACAAGAACAATATATTATTTAAAAATAATATTACATCAATTGCAGAAGAAAGATGAGCAGACAAAACTAACTTTTAATACTGTGATTGTTGTTAAAGGATTCACAATTATACTTGATTTAATATTATAAACGGATTATCAAAATTTTCAGACCATTTTCAGATCAATCTTTTACAAATCATTATATGGAGCAAAATTGGCCTTTTTTAAAACAATGATGTAACTGTGCTTCAACTATATTCTAAACAAAATAAGTTCATCAAGATATAACCTTTAATTTTACAAGACACAAACATATAGCAAATCCATCGTCATACTCCCACAATTATCATGACTACCACCGTTACATCTAATATTAGTCGCGATTACATGACGAGTGCATAAATTAAGAAATAATCAAGTTAAAATTAGCAAAACAGAAGGGTTAAGCACTTCGCCGGGTGCCGAAGTAGATAAGACCAGTGCTAGGTCAGCCGTCGCGCAAGCGCGAGCGCGATCGCCTCGCGCGTCTGACGTGCTCCACTTTATTGTGCCTTTTTAAAGCCTAGCCTGCATTTCTCATGCCAAGAAAAAAAAACTAACAATTAAGTAAAAAAAAAAAAATGAAAAAGAAAAACGAAAAAAAAAGAATTATCAATACGATTTCAATACCCTTCGTTTCCCACATAAGAGCAGAAACTACATATCCCTCTTATTCATTGCACTCGAACCCGTCGACGCTGATTGGCCGATTATTCTAATATACAAGCCTGATTCGCCATTCAACTAATCCACTTTAGCCTCACAATCATGATGGTAACCGGGTCCCATTGTTTTGTTTATCATCCGTTCAAGATATACCTTAATGTTCGAATGTATATAGCTAAGCAATTAGACGCGATTCAGTGACGAACCGAAGTGAGGCGCAATCGTTTACCGCGCGTTTGCGTCAACGCGAGGTTACACTGACGTCAGTGCGGTAGTGCCGCTTCCACGGATATATAATCAGATAGAATCGGCCACTTGAGAGAAAGAGAGAGAGAGAGAGGGAGAAAGAAGATCTCGAGACCTTTTCGCGGGATTTTGTCGTGGTGGGGTTTACTTGCTGCTGCTGCTGCTGCTGCTGAGAGAGAAATATATCGCCTGGGGATAAAATTAGACTGTGAGTGGTGAGATGCGTGGAGTGAAGGTATATCTGTTTGAGGTTAATGTAAGGAGTAGATTGGTTTAGGGTATACGTAGGTGTGTGAAAATAAATCGATTGATTTTTAAGCGGAGTAACGGTTATGATTTGTATATAATTTTATGTAGTTTTTTCACAGATTCAGTTATTAAATAATTAATGTTGTTTTAGTTTTAATGCGGGTTGTTTCCTGTAAACTGTAAATTATTTAGAAGGATAAGTTTTTCAATATAATATTATAAATTTAATTCATCCGAGCGATATTCATTGCAAATTAGACTTTCTAAAAAGTTCATTCAAAGAGTAACTTTGAATTTCATTGAATTAATTCCTTTTCTTATCCATAATTGAAAGAATTCCAGACATTTATTTTGCTTACATCTTAATAAATCCGTGATCATTATATACTGTTATATTCGTATCTTAATCTTTCATTTATGGCCATTTTATTACAGTATTTTACTTGAAAATTGTAGCTCCACGAGGAGAATTAAAATTACTCTAAAACTTCAGGAAAACAGATATTATTAAGCTCGATTTAATCTTTATTCCTTTTCTTACAATCTTCTCATTTCAAGCATATTTAATTCCTCTTCACATACCTTCAATGTCATTATTTTTTCACACTTGACATCTCAAAACACCCCCGTACCAGATTTTCACCTCTACCTTTCAATCCTTTTCCTCTTCCTCCCCATTAACTCCCAACAACCATTCCATCTTATCCCACCATATACATCCAACCTTTCATCTATCAGGTCAAAATTAAATTCTCTTGACTATATATAAACGTTGGAACCGACGACATCGTTATACCCAGGCCCTCTTGCACTGTCAGAATGGGGCCGCGGTGGATTTTCGCGCGCGTCAGCTCTTGGCGATCATCGCAGCAACAGCAGCAGCAGCAGCAGCAGGACAAGAAAGGCGGACGCGCCAAGAGGGAGAGTCGATAGAGATGTACTGAGAGAGCAAGTGGTGACGAAGAAGAAAAAGAAGAGAGAGAGAGAGAGAGAAGTAGCGAAGAGGTACGTGCGGATGCGTAAGGCGAGGTAATCGTCGCTTCTTTTCCGATGTCACCGCAACGGTGGTAGACCAAGGGAGTAAAGAGTGGTTTATGGAGGGATGGGAGAGAGAAAAAGAACTGTCGGAGAGCGTTTGGATGAGTAGTATGGGGTAAGATGTCGTGGGGTGAACGAGTATAGCTCTTTACGCACGTTTTGTGTGTAAGCTGTGGTTGTTCATTGTTAGGGTTGGTTGACAGTGTCGTTCAGGATGACCAGCTGTCAACCTTTTATCTTTTTTATTTACACACAAGTAACGTAACGTTCTTTGAGAAGAACTAAGAATATCTAACCACGGCAGTGCCATTGGTTCAATAACAAATACATACAAAGTTCATGTATATAGGACCAGAGGATCAAATAATGGGTCAAACGTAAAAGAGCCCGTTAATACACCGATATTAGCAATTTAAATGATTCACATCAGTATTTCATTGGCTTTTTGCTTCTATCTAATATATATCTATTGAATTTTGTATCCGTCAGTCTATTTGCGCTACCAGACACCAATTACCAAATATATTCAGCGATCCGCATGTAGTTGATACAATACATTTATTTCATCGGTACATCTGATGATAGTTTGCTAAATCGGTATACATCTATTATACCGATACAATAAATAGTTAGGTATATTTCAATTATAACGTTAAAATATAAACTCAACCAAAATGAGCGTGAACGCGACTAAAAATTATTACAAGCTTCAAATCAATGATATAGCCTATTCAGTTTTTTAGTTATTCATTACTGCATGAACCGTTATATCTTTCTTATACTTGAATTCTTATAAAATAGCTATAGTTACGTTAGTAATCTGTCGATCGTAAGAAAGGACATAAATATCGGTACCTGAACTTGGCAAATAAAAAAAAACTCAGGATTAGCTCAGCTCGCATGGTCTAAGGTCCCAAAATTTCTCTACTTTTTATCCTTTACTGGCACTCTTACCTTATTTCTCCATCCACCTAAATCTACAAATAAATCTTCGATCGAAACATTCTCCCATCTCTTACTTGACCCCTTAAAATACCTGCTTTCCTTCTTAACCCAACTCCTTGTACATCTCATTAGAATTTCCGTCATACAAGGGGTAATCCCCCCATTACATCCATGCACTCCCATACTCTAAGCGCGTATACGAGAGCAAGCAAGCGAGAGAGAGAAGGTTCGGGTTTCGAGGCTACAGCAGCAGCAGCAGCAGCAGCAGCAGCAGCATCACCGCCCGATGCACGATAAGCACGCTCGCTCTTCTTTCCTTCTGACCTGACACACACATATATATACACATATACACAGATACACGTGTACTAGCGACTTATCCTCTTCAGCCTCTCTCTCTCTCTCTCTCTCTCTCTCGCTTTCTCTCGTGTTCCCGTTCCGCGCGCCCCCTACCACAGGGACCACCTCCTCTCTCTCTCTCTCTTTCTTGCTCGCTCACGCTACTATTTTTGGACGCGCCAATGGCGCATCGACGACAAATTGGACGTTTGCCGACGTAGGCGCATGCAAGCGACCGAGCGAGCTAAGCGACTTTCTATTTTGGCGACGATGAAAAAAGGAATAGGGAGGGGAAGGGTTGTAGAAGAAGGAACGAGAAGATGGTACAGGTATTTTCTTTTTCTTTATTTTATTTTGAGGAGAGATGCAGTGGGTGAAGAACAGCAGCTACACGCGTCGTGGTTGCAAGGTCTCTAGAGCAGGTGTTGAACTGACGCGTATAGGATGAGTGAAGCGGGCGGACGATTGCTGCCACGGTATTGATTTTATTTGGGTAAATAGCGGGTCGGTAGTGCGGCTTTTTTTGCTTTTTCTTTTTAGAGGGTGAGATTTTAGGTGGTTGAAAATTGTTGATAAAGGGATTTTTTGTAAGATGTAAGGATGTAAAGAAAGATGTAAAACTCTTCTGACATTCGTTAACGTTTATGGTATGCGATGAGTGTAATTATAAAATTGAACAAACATGAACATTTAATTGATCATGAGAATTTGTTTGTTTATCGTATTTTTTGAACATTATGAGGAGTATATGGTCATTTTAATGATAATGAAAATTAAACTGTTGCTGAACATTTCAATCATTACAAATCTATGAAAAACGTTAAATATATTATTAAAATTGTAGTGTAAATATTTACTTTCGAACGTATAATGAGGAACAACCCTATATTTAAATTTTAAGCGAATAATGTTTTTAAATTTTTCAATTTTTTTCTTTGTTAATTTATTGTTTGTTTTATCAACAACAAATTATTCAATACGGCTATGACAGTGTGTGCTTCAAAAGATACTTTAGAGTATATATTTTAAAAATGTTCTCGGACGTACAAGTTTATTGATTTAACTTACCGACTGTAGTGGTTGTACTATGTTCCTTTGATAAGTGGCGGTGGTACAGGAATATTATATATTTCTCCATTCCTCAAGAGATGGCGTTGAATGTCCATGTTACATTATAAAATATGATATATACATTTATACTTTTTATTGTTCAATCTTTTAAAATTAACTTGAAATGAAATTGTCTTTTATCGATATTTTTTGTGTAAATATTGGCTTTTAGAAAAAAAAATACATTGATTTGTAATAATATGCTTTTATCAGCTCAACAATTAATTTTATTTTGTAGATAAGTATTTTAACAATAGCTATAACAAGAGACGTCGATCTAAGTAAAATAAAGCATAACTTACCCTTAAGAATGTTCTTATTTATTTTATGATATGTAGACAATTCGATTGCTCAGCATACTTTTTATCAATGGACATGGAAGACACAATTACGGACAGGGAACACAGGATAGAATAATTATATGAATAACAAAACACAAAACACAATGTACTTATGTAGGATAGATGACATTTATTTCATTATCTTGTAACTATTGATTTATGCTACTGACGCTATATTCGTATAGATTACCTACAATTATGTCAATAATTATGCATGAATTCAAAGATGCGTGAGTTGCGCGCGCGCTCATCTCCCCTCTCACTTTCTCTCTCTCTCTCTCTCTCTCTCTCTCTCTCTCTCTCTCTCTCTCTCCCACCCTCGCTGGAGCTCTACGATACCCCTTCAATCACTCATCCCCGCATATCAATATCTCGAGTCTCACAATGATTGTATACGTAACGACGACAAAATAAACGAAGCGATTGCACGTACAGCACAGCACGATCGACGATCGAGAGAGAAACGCTGCGGACGTAAATATTGAGGTCTGCTACTCAGCTCCATCTTGTGTCGTTCACATCTTCGGGCGTCGGACATTTTGTCGTCGCGATCGTTGATCGATATATGGTATATATTCTCTCTCACTGTTTTTGTTTTTCTTCTCGCGCGCTGGTTGTGGTAAATCTCGTGTGCGCCGCTTTGAAATTGCATGCAGACTCACTCTTACAATTTTACAATGAAAAAGTTTGCTCTTTTTTTTCTTCTCTCTGCGCCCACCCTAACCTCACCTACTACCACCCCTCCCCTTTTTCCATCTCCTAATTTTCGATAATGGCCAAGAGAGCGCTGCTTATACTGTCCTTTGTCCGTACGTGAAGTTGTGTTGTGTGTCCCTCTCCTTCGTACCGATATGCTTCGACGATAAAGCAGATTTTCTTGGAATTTTCTTTTTTTTCTTTTGGAAACGCAGAGAAAATTAAAAGTGTACAGTGTGTGTATGTCTTCATGACCGAAGGAGTGATCTTTTGTTTTCTTCTTTGTAACAAAGACACGTGAAAGAGCGTCGACTGAATAATGCATAATTTACGTTTTTCTGAATTTGCGACGTATAAGTTGGTGTTCGTTCTTCATTTGTGTTGTTTTTTTTTTCTTAGAATATCAAAAGAGAAACTTACAAAGTAAAGAGCTAAAAGTAAGTAAATTCCAAATATTACACATTACTCAGTCTACAGTGATTGATTCTCGGTTCCCCGTTATAAAGTTCTATATTAGTAGCATCATACTTTCCTCGACCTAACCTCCTTACAACCTATCGTAGTTTTAAAATAATAATAAATCGGTATTTCTCCGTTAATATATATATATATATATATATATATATATATATATA